>BCLX01000001.1:1392549-1577761 GCA_001602355.1 Yarrowia sp. JCM 30695
CAAGTGATGAATAAGTTGTGCCGTTCTAGATACTGTGACACAAACGTTATAAAGTCAGAACCCTAACCACTACGTCTACGATGACTAATCTTACAACCACCATACTTTTCCAACTCCCCCTTAGAGTTTAGATTGTTGAGTTTATGGCCCACTATCGTATGTGGAGTGAGGAGTCCATAATTTGTAAGCATATAAACCACGAGCTGTGCGCCTGGGAGCCAACGACTTTTGGACCCGATTTTTCGAGAAACTGCCCCCAAAACCCCTCTTTTCCTCACAGATTCAGACCAACCCAAAACCCTTCACCTGTCAAACCGCAGTTACCCTACTGAAGCTTTCCATCGCAACTCAAAAGCCAGACCCTAAAATCCACTGCTCCCAACACTGCAGAAGGCGTCTATATTATTTTTTGGCGCTTGGGAATCAAACCTCCTCCACACCTTATGACTGAACCCAACATCTCGTCGACCCAGTCCTTGCCCTACACCAGAGGTTATGACCGGGTGATTATCGACTCCAAGGACCTGGCCCAGACCGGCGGGGTCTCCAATAAGGACCTGCTGGTGGCCCTGTCTCACATTATGAACCGATCCGTCGACAATATCAAACATCGAATGGAGTATCTGAACGGCATGGATGAGCAGCAGATCAAGCGAATACGTCATGCTCGGTACCCGTCAACCATTGACTGGGAGTCGCTTTTCACGTTTTTGTCTGACAAAAATTGGAGCGCTCTAAAGTCATCTGCCAATTGCAGAGACAATGTGTGGGTCAAGTTTGATCAGATTGAAGATGTGCTGATCTTGTATCAGGTGTATACTAGTACGTCGTTACACGATGCGATTGACACGCTGGGTCAACAGTTTCCCCACAGACTGAAACGGCACTGGAGAAATCGATACACTCTTCTCAAGAACCAATATACCCCCGAGCAGCTTGAGACTCGAATGAAGGATGCGGAAACCGAGTTTCAGCTGGATACCACCGTGGTGTTCGTCCAGCAAAAGTTCCCCAAGTTTTACCCCTCAGATGCAGATACCGATCAACCGTTTTTGATTGATGAAGATGATAAGGAGGATGATGAAGGAGACGCAGATGGACCTCAGACAATGTTTTCCATGGCCGAAGACAAGTTCATTCTTGAGACTAACGCACGGTTTGCAGCTGAAAAAGTCCCTGATCGACTGTTATTGAAGGTTCTCGAGTTTGCTCTTTCCATTGGTCCTTATACTATCAGAAAACACTTGTCTGAGCTTAGGCAGGAGTCTGAGATGGTTTCTCTGGCTCTCAAGGAGGCTGCGATGCTCGAGAATGTCGAGTGGTCGAAATTTGAGGCTGCAATTTCGAATCTCGACGATTCTTCGACCGTTGCTGATATCAAGTGGTCCGAAATCACCGAAGCTGTGACCTGGGAAGCTGGCAAGTTTGTCAGCACGGAAGACCGGTGTCTGATGGCGCACCTGGAGGTCGCAGCTACGATTTTCGACGGAGCTAGAGCTGTGCATCGAAAGTACCCTCACAAGAGCTTACAGCAGTGGCATAAGCGGTACTACAGACTTCTGGCTGACAGAGGCAGTGTTTCGAAAACCACTCGGCTCGCAGCTGCTCGTTTCAACGAACGAGAGTGCGAGGAGCATTTCGTGGAACTGTTCCCGGATGTCTACCGGTTCAAAAACGACAAGTTCCAGATCATTGGAGAAGAACCTGCTGCCGAGCCTTCGGGTAGTGGACCTAACGAGGACCGTCTTCCCGAACACGTTCCCGAGCCTATTCTTGAGCCTGAAGAGGTGTTGGCTAACGTTCCTCAACCACAGCAAACTCTTCCTTCTGGATACGATACCTCCAAGTTCACTCGTACTCAGGACAAGGTGATTTACGCCGCCAACAAGACTGCCACCGAGAACAACGTCACCATCGAGGTGCTGGTTCAGACTGTGTCGTATGTGCTGAACAGAGACCCCGAACTTGTTCGTCAGAGACTGGTCACTATCACCACTGAAATGTCCCAGAACGAGATTGCTCGATTGCAGCGACACAACTACCCCTACGGAATCGACTGGCATCAGATCAAGGACTTTCTGATTTCCGCCCAGAGTAAACCCAAGGAGGCTGTGGACTGGAACGAGCTGTATACCCGATCGCGAGCGTTCAACGTCAAGAAACGACTCGACGACAAGGAGAGAAAGGCTCTGCTGGCGATTGCACACTCTGAAAAGACCCCCGTGGCTGCCATGATGAAACTGCACAGTCTGTACCCCCACAGATCGAGACACGCATGGAGCGACTCGTTGCGGATTCTCAAGAACAAGCCCAACTACCACGAGGAGGTGAGACTTGCCAAACTGGAGTACGACCACGCGACCTTCAAGGAGCACTTTACCAAGTCGTTCCCGGAGTACTATGGAGCCAAGGAGGTGATTCGAACGGTGGTGGACAACAACCACAACCCCAAGGGCAAGCCTCGAACTGAAGGGTCTCGGTACCCCCTCAAACCGCTCAAAAGCAAACGTGTGCAGGTCGATGAGCCCAATGCCGAGTCGGAAAAGAGTCTGCCGTCTCCTGCTGCTGCTCCAACCCCCAAAAAGCCCCGAAAGAAGCGTACCAAGCTGCTCAAGGACGAGGCCGAACAGCTCAAGGCCGAGGATCTCATCAGAACCGTGGTCCAGGACGCTGTAGATGAGGGTCATGTTGATCCCAAGGACCCTGCTGCTGCCGACGGACTCAGGCCCAGAAAGAAGCGGAAGGCCGCTGCCCAGATTGGATCTCTTGCTGAAGCTGAAATCGACGACCATGACGAGCTTCCGCCTCAGCAACCAGCACAATCTGCTCCCGTTGAAGGCCACGACATGTCCATGATGGATCTGTCTGTGGACTCCATCAACGAGGAGGATCTCATGCGAGCAGTGCAGAATGCCACTAATGCTGTTGATGACCACATTCTCATGGAACCCAACGTCGTGGACGTGGCTGTGGCTGCTGCGGCAATGCGTCCGGAACCCAGCGCTGAAGAAAAGGAAAAGAAAGATAAGGACGAGGCCTTTGTGCCCGAAGAGGAGGAGGAAGACGAAGAGGAGATGTTCAACTAACCTGTATGTATATTTAACAAGATGATGAATTGAGGGGAGTAAAGTAGAACGATAGCTGTAATGATAAAAAGAATGATGGTCAGTTGCCCAACGTGAACAGAGAGTACCAAAAAAATTATTTCGAAGCTCAAAAAAAAAAAAAAATAAGCCCGACGTGGGGCTTGAACCCACAGCCTTGAGATTGCTTACTAATAAGAGTCTCACGCTCTACCGATTGAGCTAGCCAGGCCGATTCTTGATTTTCTGGAAAAAGTGGCTACTGCTATCTGAGCTGGGATTACGTAAGCACAAATTGGCAAATAATGAGTTTATGGAGATACGAGTAGTAGCAAGAGGTTTATTGAGCTTCAGAGTATTCAAATATATATTTTATACTAGCATTTCATATCTCTAGCGTTGTTATGGGAGAGTTCTTTTGTGTTGAAAATTATAGCTAGCATAGATACACTCCAGAACATCACTCCTGTACTAAATGATGACCCCATTCTTTCGCAATAGGAATCTTCTACATGTATATCTTCCCCTTTTGTTGATACTAATAATACAATACATACAAACAATGTTCTAGACCTCCCATCTTTTGACCCTCATTCTGGCAAAGCCTCCTTCTCTCTTGACCCGCAAGATCCATCGGACTCCACCGGCTATCATTACCAGAATCCATACCACAAAGAGTCCCACAGCAAACCACTGTTGACTCAACACCACCTTTTGCATCATGTTGACCAGGTTCTCCAGACTTGTCGCAATAGTTGTTTTTGTTTGCAGAGGAGCAAATCCAGGCAGAGAGTTGATATGTGCCTGGCTGAGTGCTACGACTGCCTGTTTTGAGTCAATCTGGAACTTTTTGACAGTTCCAGGGGCAATGGCTTCTCTTGACTTGTCCTTGACTGCATTAAGGAACTTGTCGGGGTTGAGAAGACCGAGATTGCCGTTATCCAGACCAAATCTGTTAGCCACAGCGTCCTTGAGCTCGTTTCCCAGCTTGTCTAGAGTCGAACTGACACCCTTGATGAGTTCACTCTGGTATGAAAGACACTCGGTAGCTAGATTGGTCTGCAGACCTTCCAGGTAGATGTTTGCCGAGTCGATGAGTCGAGTGACGTCTGAAGAGATATTGTGAAGAGTAGCAATACTGTTGTCCGGCTGGTTGGTGTTGTTCTTGCTCTTCTGAACAGTCTTGAGCTGAGCAACAGGTACCTGAGTAGGAGCTGCTTCAGCTGTAGTGAAAATGGCATTGTAGTCGATAGGCGCATAAGTCAGAGGCAGCTCTTGAGACTCTTCGCCCAACTCTCTACCTGTCAGGACTCGAGGGGTGTTGACGTGTTTTGCCGTTTCTGTAGCATGAGTGGAGTCTCCGTATTCAACTGCCTTGACTGTATCTCCCGAGGTTTCGCTCATGTCACTGACAAACTCGATCTGAGCTCCTCCAGAGATTCTCAGACTGCTGAGCAGAGACAGATCACAGAGACAAGAGACTGCAACAGCAACAGTGACGATTGTGAGAGTGGAAAGATGGTGTGAGAAAGGGAGAATGTCACGTGGTCTAGTGGTCTTTCTGCTCATGTGACTGTTCACCTGAGATTCGGTCAACTTGAGCTTTCTCAGGTAGCTCACCTTCTGCGACTTTTTCTTTCTCACCATGCTAAAGAGTTCCAGGAAGCACGTGACCAGCAGGAAAATGATGGCAAAAACGACAAACACAACAATGATAACTCCACTCTTGGATTTGACGCTTTTTTCCATCTTCCCATAATGCTCTTTGATCTCATCTTCTTTAGTGCAGAGTTTGAAAGAAGAGAAGAGCTGGTTGTAGCTCGAGTTGAGAAGCTGCTTAGAAACTGCCTTGGAAGTCGGAAGATTCAGTGCCAGTTTTCTCAGACCGTTGTTGAAGTTGTCAAAGTCTGTGAGAATGGCATTCTTGGCTGACTTGAGAGGCCCTTCAAAGGAGTCTGAAACGTCCTTAGAAGACTTGAAAAGAGGCAAAAAGTCGGAAAAGAAGACGTCGCTAAAGTTGACATTTTTGAGACCGTCAAGACTCAACTGTGAAGTGTTATCTGACTTTTTGAAACCAAAAATGGGATTATCAAGAAGATTTGCAGATAGGGAATCCAAGGAGTTCTCAAAAAGAGTAATGTTCTTCTGAAGAGGTTCCATCTCACGTGAAAGAATATGCTGAGCTTCTCGAGCATTCTTGGAAGTCGTATTCTTGGTCAAGTCAACTCCAAAATCAATGGTGTTGGTAAGACTGTGAATATAATCCTGCTTCAACTGACTCAACAGACCGTTGACAAAATCAGGAGTCTTCATAGTCACATCACTCTGAGGCAACAGACTCTGAGCCATAGATCCCACGTGACCTGCTGCTTGTCCTGTCACTGCACTATACAGAAGATTGGGGCCAAAATGAGTAGTAGCAGCGTAAGTGTTCAAAGTAGCACAGGCAGTCTGAGAATAAATCTGAGAGTCTTCAATGCCATAGTTGAGAATAATTGTGGTCACGTGAGTCTTCAGAATAATTAGTAAGCACGTCAGAGTGAGCGCAAAAAAGACTCTTGAGGCTGATCGAGACCTGGAGGAGGCAGGCGGTGGAGACTCATTGTTGGGGTCATTTGAAAAGCCACGTGACTCGACTTGATTCTGAGACTTTGTGACATAATCATAGACCTCACGTGACTTTTCTCCGTCTCCCAGAGCCTCACGTGACTCCATATAGGGGTTCTCCTTGTGAAGGCTGTAGAAAGACGAGGGAACATGAGGAGTCATAGGAGTTAGGGTAGCGTTATCTGTGTCGTTGGACCAGTCATAAGGCTTACTTCCCAGGTCATGTGACGACTCCTCGAGTTTCAAATCATTAGGGTTGTATTTCAAATCTCGAGATTCTCTTCTTGAAGAAGGACACTTTTTGATAGGGTCAAAGTCTCCATCTCTCCATTGTTTGCCTCTCTGAGCACGCATAAAGTCTTCGTAGACGCCCAGCATGCCTCTTTGTTCCGGGGTATCTAGATCACGTGGATCTTCAGGTTTCTTAGTGTCATAACCAGTCGTTTTGTGAGCCTGCGCAAAGTACTGGTTGACGTCCACGTCTGGAGTGATTGGTAGTCCACGTGACGAGGAGGAGTCATGAGAGTCACGTGGGTGGTACTCGTGAGCCTTGAATTTGACCTGGTTGTGGTTTCCAACACTTTGTTTGCGCGTAGCAATGCTTTCTCTGGAGTCGTTACCTCTGAGGTTCTTGAAGAAGCGAGAGAATCGAGAATCCCCTTTAGGAGACTCCACAGGGCTGTCTTCCGATAGTGGAAGTTTCATGTGGTACGGAAGCGACATTTGTGAAAGAATGGTGAGGTATAGGAGGATATTTGGAGGGGTATCACTGTTTTTATATCTTTTGTTTGGGGCTGTAAGAGAAGAAAGAGAGGCTGCAGAGAGAATGTAGAAATAGCCATATTGGGTGGGAAAAGGTGGATGAAAAGAAGTGAAGAGTTGATTGGTGAGTACCAGTGAAGAATATTAAGAGTCTCAGATAATGTCTGTTGCTCCATTTGTTTTCCACCATGAACAAATTGCAATCTCAAACATCACCCGTGAGGTTCAGTCCGTGAGGCAGATATTATTTTGTAAAAATTCGAATATTGCCTCATTTGGAATTTTGAAAATATATTTGGTGTCGTCAGAGCTTTAATAATCCATCCAGACTACTCTTCTTCTCATATTCCCACTACATCTGCCCAACATCTGACCTTCTCTCCGTGTGGCAGAATCATCATGCATGAACATCGCATGATCTATAAACAGATGTTGGGGCTCAGAAGAAGTGGTTAGTGACCAGTCTGATTCGAATAGGACGTAAAAGCATTTTATAGAGATTGCGGACTGCTTCAGTCGCAAAAAGGCAGTTTGCAGTTCGTTTTACAGGTACCAGTATTTGACACTTCTGATGAGCCTCAATGCTTATGTAAGCAAGAAATTTGACATCCAATCATTCAGGTTGACACTTTGAGAATCTCCAAATTCACTTCATGGGTCACTTGACCGGTCAGGTGACTTTCTGGATTTTCACTTATCGTATCCTCGATCTTCATTCCATTAAAAGTCCTAAATGGGATGTCTATGGAGAAGAGGTCAACTTTAGGCTTTGAGCAAGAAGAGGGTGAGAAATGAGAATTGGAATGAAATCGAGCTGAATAACTCTTCCCTAGCAGTTCATAGTATCATTTTGACCGCGTGGATCTCCCAAACACGCCAGAACTGTTGAATTACCTCTCTGAGCTACGCATGCTTACGTTATCACAAAACTCATAAAAAGACCAGGAAGGAGGATTTTCCGAAGACGAGAGAAGCTCCTGAACGCTATCGTGAGCCCCCTTTACCCTCCTTCTCTTCCTCCTCTCTTAAATCCACCTCATTCACCTCCTTGACTGCCTCCTCTCCTATAGAGTTATGATTAGGCTGCATTACATCACACATCACGAAGTGAACATCTAACAAGACACCTTTCAATACAGCACCATACAAACACTTCAAAAGGTGCAAACAAAGCTGAATTTTGAACAGTACAACCCCAATCACTATCTAACATCACACACAAACGCATCAACACCTCACACAATCCCTAACTCCCATGGACAGACCATTCACACGACCTCTGTCTACGGCAGATATATCAACTTCTCTAGCTGATCTATTCAAACAGCCACATCCCTCGAATAGCTCAGAAATCCTAGGTCTTCTGTACCACCTGGCTGAAACGTGTTCCAAGAATATTGGAGTTGTGCATCGAGGAATCACCTGTGATGGATGTGGAACCTCTCCTATAGTGGGAACTCGATACCATTGCAGTGAATGTGTGGACGTGGATCTGTGTCAGTACTGCGTGGTGTTACGTAAGCACCAATGGAGTCACGTGCTCATCAAGATCAAGATCCCCGCTCCGCTGAAGTACTCGCCTCAGTGGATCTGCGAGGCCTGGACGGGGTGCGATAATGGTGCTATTACGAAGGGTTTAAAGGAGGGAGACGACAGATCATGTGACGACGGAGAAAATGGGGGATCACGTGACGACGGAGAAAACAGTAAATCACGTGACTGTTCGTCGTCACGTGACTGCTCATCATCACGTGACCTCTCGTACATCACCTCCCCCGCCAACATTCCCGATGATCTCTCTGATACGGAAAAACACACAATTTCTGCTCAGACAGGAATCGAGCCTAATGCCGTGCAAAAGGCCTGGAGAAAGTTCTTTGTTCTGTGTGACGAAAAAGACGAAACTTCCTCTGATCTTCGTTCTTCTTCATTCTACATCTCTCACTCTAAACTCATTGCTACTTACACGGTAGTCTCTGGAGACGATGAGCCTGATCATACTCAAAAGAACATTGTGCGTCTTTACAACCGGTCACATGATTCCAAGAAGCGCATTTCCTTTGTGGATTTCGTCACTGTTGAGCATTGGATGGATTCCACAGCTCCTCACTGTGAGCTTGATCTGGTAGCTGGCTTTTTCGATCTCTACCAGGGCAATAGTCTGAAACGTGTGTCTCGAATGTGCCTTCTTGATTCTCTGATGAAGCTCTACAATACGATTCTCACGCAGCAAATCTGGTGGGGTGCCATCTCGGAGTCTCGAGATATGGAGGAGATCGTCACTGGTCCTGGTCCTGTGTCTGCCAAGTTCCAGGAGTACAACGATTTCATCCGTCAGCAGTATTTTGAGCGAAAGCCGTTTTCCAAGGATGTTGGACCTAAGTCAGACATGTCCAGACCGTTTCTTGAGCCTCCTATCACTGCCCAAAGTTATGCTACGGAGGACTCGGCTCGAGATACGCCTAGAGAGGCGCTTTATAACTATTTTGGTGGCCATTACAACCTCATTCAGGAGGTGATGGGCATGTCTTGTGGCACTGAGCTGATGAACCCCTTGTTGAAGTTGCTCAAGTCGAAGGGTGTTATTGATAGAAAGACGAGACATATCATTGGGGACATTCATGTTCTCGCGAGTGATCAGGAGGCAATGCTCTTGATTTCCCGTCTAGCTGGCCTGATCAGGAAGCTGAGGGGTTAAGGAGGGGGCGAAACAGCTTAAGAAAAGTATTCCTAGGACTGACGCAATCAGAAAAGTATTCCTAGGAGTGGCAATCATCCACTCACCTACATAGCTCACATCTAATATATATTACTATTACAAAACTGATCTAATAACGAACGTTAGCCTCCCAGTTGGTTAGTCTATCCTCATGCTTCATGTTTCAACGGCGAAGAGAACTGAGGAGGGTGTCCGGGTGCCGGGGAGTTCTGGGCACTGACGGGCTGTGAGTGCACAGGCGTGCTTGCTCCCGAGTCGTCGTCGGTCACGGGAATCGAGTGCACGGGCGTGATGTCGGGCAGGAAAGGCTCGCCCTTCTCTCGCTTCTCGGCAGCCTCCTGCAGAGCAATGAGGGCCTTTCCGACAGCCACATGGTCGGTCATGAGACCCACGTGACCCCGGTTGGTCTTGACCTTGGCCACGACCTTGAATCCAAACGGCTCGGGCATGTTCCACTTGGAGTACACCACTCCGTCTCCGGAGCCCAACACAAAGTCGGAAAAGTCGCCCTTGTAGATGCCCTCGAAGCCGTCGACCCGACAGGCCTTGAGGGTGGGCACGGTGGTTCCAATGACACACGCCAAGGGAGGGTACTCGTCCTTGCGCTTCTCGTCGTACCAGAAGGAGGCCCGCAGCTCCTTGGTCCGCTTGAGAGTTCGCTCCAGGTAGTTGCAGGCGTCGTCGTAGTCGATGGTGGGGATGTTGGCGTCGTTGTTGCCTGTAGAGGAGCCCATGGTCACGAGACCGGAGTGTCCAGTAGCCACGGCCATGGCGTCGGCTCCAGAGGCAGTGGCTTCGGGATGCATGTTCTCGTAGTGCTCCTTGTGCTCTCGGGGGTGCGCAATGACGTTGGCCAGCTTGTGCAGCTTCTGGCCCATTCCGTGGCCGTGGTGGTGGTGCTCGTGCTCGTGCAGAGCCGAGGGCTTGAGCTTGGACAGCTCTGTTCCCCGTCGCTTCTTCTCCAGACATCGCTTTCGGTGCTCCTCGGAAACACAGGGAGAAAGGGCGTACTTCTTCCACTGCGCAGGGTCGTAGAAGTCAATGTCGATTCGCTGGCCGGTGTTCTTGTCCACAAACAGCTGCTTGTCTTCGGGCAGGAAGATGAACGACGATCGCATCAGGAAGTTGATCTGGGCAGTCAGCACCTTGGACGACAGAAGCACAGCGTCTCCGTTTTTGATGGGGCCAATGATGGCGGGACATTCGGAAGGAGAACCGAGATACAGCACTCCCTTGAACAGGTCGGGTCGCAGAAGCATGGCCTTGTGGGTCACGAGACCGCCCATGGAGTGGGCCATGACGGTGATCTTCTTGTGGCCGTTTTCGGCGTAGATCTTCTCGAGGAACTCAATGAGCTTCTTGGAGTTGAGTCCGCAGTCCAGACGCCAGTCGTAGCCAAAGTCCCGGATTCGACACTTGGGGTTGTACGAAATCTTCTGGATCAGTCGCTTACTCAGATCAATAGGACCAATGTGAGTCAGCATTCCATCCGGGTAGATGGACTTCTCCATGTTCTCCTCGGAGTCGTCAGAGGTGTCGACGGTGAGGTCAATCTTTCTGAGATTGAAGCCGACCTTGATGGGAATCCACACCCGTCGCTTGGTCTTGGCGTCTCGAAGCACAGAGCCTCGGTAGCCTCCAAGAATGACAAAGTCGCCCTCCAGGGTGTTGAACGGGTCGTGCTTGGACAGCTGCTTCTTCTTGCCGACCTTCATGGAGTCCAGCACCGTGGGCATGGTGGCGTTGCTGACAATCTTGTTGACCCGCACAGACTGCAAGTCGTGCTTGTTGCCAAACAGCTTGTCCTCCTCCTCGGTGGTGATGGACAGGTTTCGGTTGAGCTTCTGTCGAATCTGGGCCACGGACTCGTGCTCGGCCTGGGTCGCAGAGTCCATCTTGGCCAGCTCAGCCTCGTCCTCCTCCTTGGAGAAGACGGAGCCAAAAGTCCCGGCCCGCTTGATCTTCTCCTTCTTCTCCTTCTTGCCCTTCTTGGTCTCCTTGTTGGCCAGCGGGTTGGAAAAGGGCATGCCGAACGTGAACGTCTTGTGCTTGGACTTGTGCGTCAACATATCAGGCGAGTCCTCTCGTCGCGAGTCGGTCGTGTCCGAACGCACAATCCCCGTCATGGCGCTGTGTTTGGGAGACAGCTGCTCGCCGTCAGGCAAGCTCCCACCCATGGACATGGTCGATCGCGCAGGAGACAGGCTCTCTCGCCCTCGGTCCTCCTGCTCGTCTTTGTGTCGGTGGTAGTGGTGATGGTGGTGGTGGTGGATGTGGTGGACGCCGCCAATAATGTCCTCGTGGTGCTTCTGACGGTCCAGCACCTCCTCGGCATGGTCGACAAACTCGTCGTCCTCCTGCTCCTCCTCGCTCTCGATATCGCTCATGGTGGAGTCGGACTCCACGTCCTCGTCCGACTTGAGCTCCAGGTTGCCCGTGAAGCCCTGCTCGGCCCCTTCAGGGTGATGGTGGTCCTTGTGCTCATTGAAATGGGGGTTGTGGTCGCCGTTGGCCCGGTACTCGGCGGAGATTTGGTGGTCGACGGATCGGTCGAGTTCGGAGGTTGGAATCACTGGGTTAGTAACGAACGGAAGCGAAGGCCGAAGGTCTGAGCGGACAACATCCAGCGGTAAGCGGGTTTGACAACTAGTCTGTTAGCCTCATCTGACAGCTAATCTGTTACTGAAGTTAACTACCAGTCTGTCACTGATAGATAATAACAACCAGTCTGTTATTGAGAGCTAGCAGCCAGTATGCAAGCCTCGTCTAACAGCCAGTATGTTAACCCGTTTACTAGCTGTCTCTCCCCATAGTTGAGATCTAGCTGATAGACATAACGTCTAGCTCTTAAAAAGGACTGAGATGTAGCTGAGAGATAGAGTAAAGGACCAGTTTGAGATGAGGCAAGTAAGCTGAAAGACTAGGAACATAGGGCTCAGGAAGTGAATGACTGATGTAAACAGTGCCTGGAGTATGTCAAATCAAGTAGATACTGATAGAATCTAGTATCCTCTCCATTCAACTGATCTTCTTAGTGCGCCCTCCTTGGGTATCAAAAGTGAAACCGACACACAAAGACGCCAACTCCACCACTGCACTAGTCCCGTTCCTGACATCTGTCACATCGTCACCTACCGGTAGTCTAGTCCCTGACATAATCTGACACTACTTGTACCCCAATGACACTAGCGTGCAGGAGTGCATTAGTGTATCGGTGAGTGGAGACAGAGACGACTCGAGATAGTCATGCCATACCACAACACCGTAGTACAGCAGCATGAGCCCAATGTTTGCCTGTAGTTCTGAGTCCCACCCAACCATGATTGAATTAGCAACCCAGAGCAAGCATGTACCATAGCCACACGGTAGCCATTCGAGGCTGAGCGGTATATCACGACCTCAGCCTCCCCAGGTCAACTCCCACACCTCAATGGCTACTACTTTTCCCACCAGCCCACCTCAGATCATGTCAAGTCAGTCCTTCTTGTCGAGTCCTTTGTTCTTCCCTCTCAGTCCGTCTGTGCACTTCGCAACACACAAGATTCTTCCTGTTCTTGAAGAGCACACCCCCACAACTTGTACTCACTTTTGCCACGGCTGGGGTCCAAAACGACGGATAACGGGCCTTTAGTATCGTCGACGGTTATATCCCTCTAGAGTTAGAGTTAAAGTCCGGCTGATGGAGATAACGTAGGAGCTTTGGCTGGGGTGAAGGGGACGAGATTGACGCTACAGAGTCTCGGATTAGAATCTCCAGACACGGGGCTTTTGATTCAACCAACTCCGAAGCGTTTCTGACCGCTGGTCGTTGTAATATTCGCGTTTTCCGAAAATCCCGCATAAAACCACCTTAACTCAGAGTCCATTACAGGTACGATAATGTTGTCTGGTCAATCTCCGAATTGGGGTCCGTTATGCGAGTTGCTTTTTGCCACGAGACGAGCACTCGGATAAATCCAACGTCGGAGCTTGTGTATTTTCCGATTTTCTTCCGCCGTGTTTGGTGTTATCAAGTGAGAGAAGACTGTAGGTCATCATGTGCAGCATACAGTGTGGGTGGAGTAGAGGGACAGATTAAGTCAGCCATTTTTCATCCAATTCGAAATCTGAAAGTAGCCCTACAATCCCCACGCTCTGGAGAACACGACCATGTACTCTTCTTCCCTACACCACCCCCACACCCTCGTCTAAAGCCCCCTCCCATACAGCCAAGGCACCAAGCTTTGGATAACCTTTTAAGCTGCAGTCGACAATTAAGCCGAAATTAAAAACCGCTGCGGCGACATCTATGATTGAGCCCATTGTTCTGCGGTCAGGCGTCGTGCGGTATTTGTGCGACATACGGGGGATAGAGGGATGGTATGGCGGTCACGTGACACCCTTCCAGCGCTTCTCAAAATCCCGACCTCAACCCTATTCACAAGTCCCGCAAAAATGCCTTCTATACAGCAAGTCTCGTGATGGACTGTCAAAAGTGGTGGCATAAAGAGTGGTGAATAAGAATATGCTTTTATGGAGGCGAGCCGTGGTGTGGCTAGGAGCTGAATACGAGGGGTGGGGTGGAGAAGAATGATGAGGAAGTAGTTGGTTTGCTTAGTAAGCATCATATCTCTTGATTCCTCTTCTTTCTGTCGTTTTCCTCCATTTTTCGACCTTTTTACCACATCCTCTTCGGACTCCTTGCTCAAAAGCAACGACTGACCAGATAAAGCCATTTGACCAGCCGCATGAGATGTAACATCGGAGTTATACACGGAGGGGAAGAGCTATAGGAGATGTGGGGAATTTTGCCGAAAAGGGCTAACCGGCAGAACTACGGTTTTGTGATTTTCTCAAGAATTTTCGCAATTTTTCCACTTTTTGACACGCCAAAAACCCCGTCCAAACAACAACAAAACCAAACACAGTTCAACCACCAGGCTTATACGTTATACGTCGTCTTGTCAAAAGCTTGTGCCGGAAAAGTGTATGTTGGAAGTCTGGGAAGCTGTTTCCGTCGGTGGAGATGATGCAGGGAACTTCTTGGCGGAGGAAATTGGGGTGGGTGGAAATGATGTTAACGGGGTAATAAGTATACGGTTAGATAGCCCTCAGTGAGAGGAATCCAACGGTGAACTCCTCTTCTCTCTAGCTCGATTATTGCGTCTTCCAGAGACCCTTCTATTCCGCCCCGTTAGCGTCTTGCAGAAGTTTACAGCGTAAACAAGCGAGGACGTTGAAACGTGATCTGGAACTGAGACAGGGTATAATTAGCGGGATATTATGACCAGGGAGGGTGGGATCACGTGATTGAGTGATTTGACGAGATGACATATCTTTTCTTGGCTGAAGTAGATACCTCAGCTGTTGTAGTATTACTCCATCCTCGGCTACCAATACCTCGGCTTCTCGTAACTCGAAACTCCACGAAATAATAAACCAAGAGCGCCGATCTCAACAGTCTAAACTAAGCTTGGATTGCCTTCGGTTGCCGTCCGCCGGTCAGATGACTCAATAGCCGTATTCTATGAGACACGAGGGTGGGTAAGCACGTGCAGTAATTGAGGGTACAGCACGTGTGAGAGCGTGCCTCATGTCCACTCCCTGTCACAATGTCGTTACTCCACATACAGTCCTCAGACACACAGTCAACGTTGAGCTGATAATGCAGCCAAACTCTGATAGGCCTTCGGAGCCATAAATGTCCACCGAGGGTGGTTAAATGCCGAGGACGAAGGGGTAGAGGGGAGTGGCCAATGAAAATTGCGGGTTTTCTATTGATTACCTTCTAAAATTCGTTGCCAAGGACATTAGCGGGACGTTAGTTCAGACCAGGGTGTTCTAGAGCTCTTGGCTTGAAGGTGGCTAACTCGGAGGTACCCACCGAGCCGAGGATACAGGTGACGGAAATGAAGTCGATCAAAAGCGGCACTGAATGTACATACGCTTAGTGCTTTATAGTGAGGAACCAGGCATCAAAATCTTCTCAGTCTTCCTTAAGCGATCCGTTACCCATAAGTGACCTGAAATAGGTGGAGACAGCTCTTGAGCGGTTTACAGGCTCTAAAGAAGCTCAGGTATCTTAGCTAGGCATTATCCTTATTGTCTAGCAGTATTGACGGATTTGGGACAGGCGCTAGAGAATATGTGAAGTAGACCAGCTCAAACTGATTAGGGTACTTAATCAGCACGTGAAAATAATTCCCACTTCGTAATATATCCACATCCAGTCTCAGACGCTCATTTCGAGACCCCACGTCTCATACGTGAGAACCTTATCACACAGATAAGGGATATCGTGCATTATCGGAACTCTACGGGGGAATGAGACAATGGGAATGAGGGAAATTTTGAACAATTCTTCAGGAATCAAGCAACTGGAGAGAGTTAATACTCTGCATGTAGCTCTTCGTCAGAGTGGACTAAAACATCTAGCGATATTCACCCCAAGAGTGAATGAACGTGAAGCTCCATACACTCCTTGCAATTCAATGGCACTACACATCATCTACCGGTACTGTGTAGTCAACTAGACAAGCAAGCACGTGTTTCATGGCAGCGCGACGAACTACTGTATTGTTCACTCTCAATCATGTCTTCGAGTTGGACCATTCTCTTTATGAATAGCAAATTGTCCAAGTCTACACCTGACTAATCCCAAGGCAACAACACAGTAGATCAAGCACATCCCAAATTCACGCAAAAAGACTCTTTACATCTACGAGTGCGAGTATGCTTCCTTCTTGGATCACATATCAACACGGAACTGCATTTACAGTCCCTCAAGGTGACCACCTCCCCCTCCTCTCAAATAAAGACATTCATTATCTATAATACACATGCAACCTTCTATCCTGTCGTCATTCTCATTAGTGTCCGTTAGCCATTCCTGGAGGGAGGGAAGTAGGAGACTGCTGTCAGGACTCATCTTCTTTGTACAACAGTTCGATGACATCACTCATCCACATCATCCTGGTGCACTCACCAAGAGTCTGTAAGAGACACCACTCGAACCTCCCAACCTCCTTCACCTTATCCTCCATCTGTTTCCTCCCAACCTCTTCCTTTTCCTCCACCTTAATTCCTCCACTTCAAAATACTCGTGCTTCACACTCATTTTTTCTCCACTCATAATCGCCTCGTGCTTCGCACTCGCAATTATTCCTGAGCCGGCTTCCTTCCCCGCCGCTTAGGAGCCTCCTCCTCGCCCGTAGCCGGGGCAACCGCGTCGGGATGCTTGCTGACAATGTCCTGCAGAAAGTCAAACTGCTCCGTCTCCAGAACAGCCTGCTTGAGATGGCTGGGACTCACCCGTTTCGAGTTTCGCATCCGCGCCTGGTTGCACGTCTCCTCAATCAGCGAGATCATAAACAGCTCGAGCGCCTTGGCCACGGCCGTGGGGGTCGCCTGGGCAACCTTGCCAATGTCGTCATCACTCTGCATCAGCTTCTTGATTCGCGCCACAGGAAAGCGTGTTTTGATTTCTCGAGGTTTGTCAGGCATTGTGTGTGTGTGTGTGTGTTGATGGGGGTGTGTTGTTTGTGTCACTGATTTGGTAATCGGTATTTGTCGAACTATTGTCCTTCTCCTTCACGTGACTGATCCAATACTTTTTTTATACTTTCAAGGCTCCCATTTTTTGGGGACTGGCCCGTCTTAAATAAAAATTGCCAACGCAACCTAAGGTTAGGTTTCGTTGGGAGGAAGTGGCAGCAAGAATGTAGTTGAAGGGGGATGTGGGAGGTTGGAGGGGGGAGATGAAGGAACAATAGGGTTTAAAGTATGTGGTCAGAATGAGGAGGCTTTGGAGAGTATTTTGGTACTATTGTCTAAGCAATGGTGTAACTAAGCACTGATTTATGAGACTGGAAAGGCAGGGGAGCTGGAGAGACACCCATAGTTCACATAAATGCTACAGCTGTATTCAGGACATTATTTAGAGTTGAATGATACCAAACACAACATTTGTATCATCCATTATGAACTTTTTACTGCTACATCTCATCTCAAAACAACCACCATCTCCCCTTTTAAGTTCAGATATGTTTTCCCAACCTAAATGTTTATGCACGATATGCACATTTTTTGGGATACGGCGAAAGTACCGAAAAGACCGATCAAAAAGGAGGAGAGTGGTGGGTAACTAAGGGGGTATTTCCAGGGGTCTACGAAATAGCCTCTTCAAGTTCGTTTCCCGGCATGTCTCTCACATGTCGAGAAAAACGCGTTCCCATTTTCACCTTCATGCACGTAAATTGACAATGTGAGACAATGTGGATACACAATAATTAGAAGGTGTAGGTGGATGGTTGAGCTATGAGGTGAGGTGTGGGGGGTTCAGTGGGTCTGGTAAAAGTGTCAGGTGACCTCTGACAGTATTTCTGATATGTTTTGGTCGCTTGAGGTGGACTCAAAAATCCACCCAAATTACTTGCAAATAGTTAAGCCCACTATCTTTTTGACGGCTTTATTGTTGAAGCACGTCAATACTTCTCCCAGTTCGACTACACACTTGACTCCTACTTACACCCACACCCACCCACACCCCTACTCATAATAAATACATTAATTATCCAGTGCCAAAGACCATACCGTAACCCGTAACTTCCCACACGACTAGTGCACGACCAGCCAGCCAACTCCACCGACAACCACCAGCTGAAAGAAGTAAATGGCCGATAACGAGACTGCTATGGCCATGAGAATGAGAGCGGCCCTTGCTGCAAGAGTGGGCGCCTTGGAGATTGAAAATCCAACGTCGGAAAACATGTTTTTGCGAGTTTGAGAGGCTCGACGGCAGCGCCCGTGGTTATATACCTGGAGAGGGGTATCTTCTTGTGTGTTCCGTGTTTGGTCATGTGATGAGGTTAAAGGAGTAGGGGTGTAGGGGAGGGTTGTGGGGGTCACGTGAGAAATCAGAGTAGAGAAATGAATTCTCCGTCACGTGACGAACACAACGGTACTATTCACGTAATTTTCCGCCTTCTGTACCCTCAAATACATGGCTTTTCTAGACACATGTGCAATCCATAGGTTCGGAGGTCTTGACACTAGCGCGTCTTTATTAAAGAGGTTGTGCTGCTGGAATTTGGAAAAGTGATGAAAAACAGGATTGTCATATGAGCAGAGCTGAATTTTAGATGATGGCACGCCCTTGTTCCACAAGTAGAACTGACACACTCGCCACATCTCGATCAAGCACGTGGTTCCAGAACGAGCTGTGAGAAGATGAGTTCATGGAGACTTTGAACGCCGGTTTGACTCAAGGCGAATACACTAATTACTGGTATACGGCTGTCTCGGGTGATTAGGTGGGGTTAAATAAGTCATCAGATAATAGGTGCCAAGATGTGATAATGCGAGATGCAGGTGCGAGATGTGTGAGGAGGACTGTCAGTCTATGAGTTGGTGTCTGTATGCTTTTGTTAGGGCTTCTCGATACAGACCCTGGCAATCATCAACCTCGATCTTCGATCTCTTACACTCCTCTTGTCTCCTTCGACATCATTCCACATCCGAAATAGGACGTTACATTGGACAGAGTTCTTGGAGGTATGAACGGGAATGCACTTCAGAGAGAGCATAGTGTTTCGAAGGGCAGCTGACGCGTTTGGGATGAGAGTTACTCTGAAACGTCGATCGTAGGTCTCAGCCTTGCCATAAGCGGGAGGCCATAATGGAGACGGGAAATTACTTTTATGACAATGACAATGAGGCACTTGTATTACGATAGGTTGACTGAATACGTTCCATCATTTCTTCCTCTTTATTGTGTAAATTCGTCGATTATATGACGTTCATGTTGTCGACATGATGACAACAATTGTCAGATTTTGAACATCAGAGGACATTGGAGACAAGTAGGAGGGCTAAATTAACTCTCTCCAGTGTACAAGATCATTTTCTATCGATTTACACACTTTCAGCTACATTCGCTTATTTGCTTATGTAATCAACCATTCTCGCGTATGTAATCCTAGATGACTAATCAGTTTTCTACCTGGCTTGTCCTAAGTAATTGCATAACTGTTTCAGTCTAACTCCAAACAACAATACTTAACTTTCATGGTCACCCCCGTTCGAACCCAGCCAAGAGCAACAAATTTCATCTTCACAGAAACGTCCAAAACCGGTACCAATCTGCTGCCCACGCTCTGAATAATACACATATCCACTCGAAATCCATTTTCAACCACCTTCCCCACCTCCACCTCAATCACACGACCACGTTCCCCGCATTTTCATTGTTCAAATTGTTGAGCTGATAATGCATGCTTGCTGCACGTGCCTGAATGTGCCTGAAGAATAGGCGACGTAAACAGGTGAAGGAACGTGGCAGTGGAATGACTATAAGCAAGGTAGCGTATTTCTGGGTCACGTGATCAAACCAATCGATCCCCACTCCTAGTCACGTGACTACAGCACCATCCAAAGGCCGCTTTTCATGTCGAGCCGAGGTTAAGTTTTAGCTGGGGTTGTTCAAGTGGGGGATCTAACGGTGTGCAGCAAGGAAGTGGGTAATCGGTTTTTGGAGGTGTTGCAGGGCGAAATATGCCGTTTTTTTGCGGCCAATGGGGTCACGTGACCCTGCCAATCACGTGACGCGTTTTATCTCTCATATCGGCCCATTATTGCTTCTTCCACACCTTGTCTGAATACAGCTCACCCAATGACCCAACATGTTTGACAGAAGTCTAAGCGACAACGTGAAAGTGTGAATGTTTCAGAGGGTGAATAATTGAGGGTGAAGGGGGTGACTTTATTAGAAATCAAACATACCTTTATGATGATCGCGATGAGCTGAGTAGATCTACGTTATCAGATCTTCAATATCTCCACTACACCGTCCTCCAGGACACCCTTCGTAAATCCGACTTAGTACACCTGCTAAAGCCTATTCCTAGCGATGACGTTGGGGAATACCCTTGTCTGCTGTTTAGTCGACGTTATTTTAGCGTTTGGACGTCAGCTTGTGGTAGTCCCAACACGAGTCGTTTAAGCTACCGACTTTTAGTGCATTTGGCGGGGTATCTCCATGTGATTAGTAAGTGCGGGGCCAGAAGAAAGACGACTACGCGATGACCAGGAGAGATACAAGAGCGATAGTTGCACCAATCTCTCCGCCTCCCCGAGAGCAATCGAACGGTACCCATAAATGTCCACCTCCGCGTCTCCAGCTCCGGGTAACTCTTTCCCCTCGTTGGTTAAGCTCAGGTACCGCTCTAGCTCATTTATAACCCTGGGT
Source organism: Yarrowia sp. JCM 30695 (assembly GCA_001602355.1). NCBI lineage: Eukaryota > Fungi > Ascomycota > Dipodascomycetes > Dipodascales > Yarrowia > Yarrowia sp. JCM 30695. The sequence goes on from BCLX01000001.1 coordinate 1,412,945, forward strand.
CGGTCCTCTTGTCTCTGTATACACAAACATGGCGACGGTATTTGCTGACGGCTCGCTGTTTTCCAACGTGCTGATTCTGGGCACCGGATTTTCCGGCTTGGCTGTGTCCATCAAGCTGCGCACTTCGTGGAAGGAGGCGGACTTCCATCTCTATGATCGAGATCACTCGTGGGGCGGAACCTGGGCTGCCAACACGTATCCTGGCTGCGGATCGGACATCCCCGCCATCTGGTACTGTCTGACGTCCGATCCCAAGGGCGATTGGAGCAAGGCCTTCCCTCCCAGAGACGAGCTGTACGACTATATCCAGAAGCTGGTGCACAAGTACGAGTTGCGACACATGGCCACCTTCCGAACGGAAATCGAGGGCTGCAAGTGGAACGCGGACGAGAAGCTGTGGTACGTGCATCTTCGGTCGCTCGAAACGGGCAAGAAATGGGTCCACAAGGCCCGGGTGCTGTTCACATGCAAGGGCGGACTAGTCGAGCCCAACTACGTCCAGATTGACGGTCTTTACACGGACTTTAAGGGTTCTGTGATGCACACGGCCCGGTGGGACCACTCGGTCGACATCAACAACAAGAATGTCGTAGTCATTGGCAACGGATGCTCTGCTATCCAGGTGGTGGCAGCCATCCACGAGCAGCCCAAGAAACTCACGCAGTTTGCCCGATCCCCCCAGTGGATCACGCCCCGGCCCGAGTGGGTGCCTGGCCCAATCACCAAGTTCCTTTTCACCCGGTTCCCGTGTGTGCTGCACATTCTGCGAACAATCGTCTTCTTCGTCATTGAGGCCGCCTACCCCATGTTCAAGAAGGGCTGGGTGGGCAAGATGATTCGTAAGGTGCGAGCCCACCACGCGACCCGCAACATCCACAAGAAGACGCCCAAAAAGTACTGGGACATGCTCAAGCCGGAGTACGAGTTTGCGTGCAAGCGGCTGATTTTCGACTGCGGATACCTCGGTCCTGCGCTCAACAACCCCAACGTCGAGCTCACCTTTGACCGGGTCGTCAAGGTCGAGGCCAACAAGGTGCTCACCAAGGACGGCAACTCGTACCCCGCTGACGTGATCATTGACGCTACTGGCTTCGATCTCACGGGAGGCTTCACCAACATCCCCTTCACCGGTGAACACGGCGTCGATCTGGAGAAGTTCTGGGCCAACGGACGAGTCTCCGCCTACGAGACGGTGCTGGTGCCCAACTTCCCCAACATGTTTCTCATTTTCGGCCCGAACTCGGCCACGGGACACAACTCGGTGCTCTTCGCCATCGAGAACGCCATCAAGTTCTGCGAGTCCGTGGGCGTCAAGAAACTCATCGCCGGAGAAACGGACTACATTGGCGTGCGAGCCGAGGCCTACGACCGGTGGATTCACGACGTGGATGCCGCCCACTCCCAGGGCCTGCTGCAACAGGGAGGCTGCCAGTCGTGGTACCTCGCCGACAACGGAAGAAACGCCACCACCTATCCCTGGTCGCAGCTGACCGCCTGGCTCAGAGCCCGATGGGTCGACAAGAGCGCCATCATTGTCGGAAACGGAGAGAAGAAGCACAAGTAGAGATAGATGTATTGAATAAAGGATAGTCAGAGATGGAAGAATGAGGGAAGAAGTAGACTACCTGTAGGCGAATAGAGGAACATTTGTGGTCATTCTGAACGGGTATTTGTGTATCATCTAGTTTGATGTTGAGTAAGCTTGGGCCACTATTGGACTCACAGATGATGTCACTTCCATAGCTTTGAAATGGTGAGGAAATGACCTAAATAGCTACCCGTTCTATTATTTGGGGGTCTCTCGTACACATGAAGAACTTCCAAACCTCCTTCTCAGTTTTGAGAGTCACTTCGAACGACAGACATCTTCAATTTTCGTCAATTTTATACAACGACATAACAAGATAACCAGACGTTCCTGGACCAACTCATTTATATCATAGTGTAGAGCTCATTTGTCTCTACATTTTGGTACCGGTCTCATTCCACCACCATCTCCGCAGCGCTTGCAAATCGCATTTTAAAAACGCGGTCACGTGACTTGTCTGGCCTGGTGTATTGTTCCAAACACCATTTTTATAACAAATCCGCAATAGTTTAGTGGCTAGAATTTCCGCCTGTCAGAACATTTAAAGTTCAGCACGCGGGGGACCGGAGTTCAATTCTCCGTTGCGGAGGTTTGGTTACGGCCATATCCTGGTGAAAATACGGCTTCCCGTCCGATCAGCCATAGTCAAGCACCAGAGAGCCTAGTTAGTATTGTAGTGGGAGACCATACGAGAATCCTGGGTGCTGTAATCTTTTGCCCCAGTCGCGAAGCGGCTGGGCATATGTTTTTGTAGGCGGTTTGAGCGAGATAATATCAGTTCATCTGCTAAGTGGCTGTCTTGTCAGTATGAAGGCCACCTCTATGCATGTTCCTACAGAAGTCAGGTCAGTAGCTACCAAATTGAGCAACGTCAGCAAGAGACAAATGCATCATTCAACCAACCACACGAGCCGGGCCTGATCTTTCGTTTCTTTTTTAACAAGTCTACGCCATAATAATGTCCAATATCGGCTTTTGATCCTTTCGTCAGATGGAGTGAGCTTACTACCTAGCTAACGAACGATCATACTAGCAAATAACTTGTGAATTCTGTACGGTATGTACTCAGCAAAGCCCTTGATTCGCCTTTTTCGGCAATCCGTCCATAAATTGCTCTTGCTACCTTACCGGCACCTCTACTCAACCAACCCAGTCCTCCTCGACGGAACGCTTCCGACAGTCTATACGGTGCATGATCCTCTGCCAAGAAGGAGACGTGGCCAAGACAAGGGTTCCTGGATGAAAGGCTTGGAGGAGGAAGGGAGATGACTAGGTGACGTCTTTGTGTGATACCTAGAGGTGGTATAGAAAGACATAAAGAGAACATCAACTGCTGAGCTATGTCGATGACTTCAGATATCATCAAAATCTTCCATTTTGCCGCACCGCCGCATATCACCACCCCTGGTTCTCGGCTAATATGTCTTGATCTCGCTTTGTTTGCATCTCTCATGTTTCACTTGCAAAGTTTGATTGAAAAGTTATCAATCGCATCTGTGAGGGAGGAGGAAAATGTTGAATTGAGAGATTCTGGCGGTTTGAAGGCCGTCATTATTGTTAGAACAATCTCTTTGTTACTGTGCTTCTCTACATACGTCACGGGCTATATGATGTACCTACCAGTACCACCACTCATCACCATCATCTACCTCGGTACATGCGTTCAACTCAAACTGCAGGCTTTCCCAAACGAAACGAGCGGGAATGGCACGGACTCTGCAACATTGGCGTTTGAATACGTTCATTTACTTGGCGTGGGGGTGAGCGTTGAATGAAGGATCTTGAGATCAATGAGAAGATATTCTTAGAGATGGAAGAGACTAACGTTACCAGATGGTGTCTCTAGCGTAGTACTAACTACCAACGTCTTCTAAAAACACACTATCTACCTCCCACCTATGTCAATCGGTTCAGTTGAGGTTCTCCTTGTTTGCTTAGAGTTTCCAATCAGATCAGGTCAGAATTTCAGATACCAAAAGGATAACTATGATATTTATACCATTCGACTCGCCTCGTTTTCAGTTATCTAGTGGTATGGCTCTCATATTCACTACACTCCTCCTCATCTATTTAACACCCCCTCAACCTCCATCTGATTACTTTCCTGCATCCCACCTGCATATCGGAGCGTTCCATGCTTGGCACCGACCGTTATCTTTGTCTGGTGTGCACCTGACGGAAGTGCGATCGGAGCCCTGATGGCAATTTTCCACTTCCCGTGCGTTTTCATCGATTTTTTGTCGGTTTTTCCTCTTGGCATTGTCTGATGCAATAGATATAAAAAGAGATGGTATTGATTAGATCGTAAAACCAGTTTTTTTCGCCATGAAGATTTCTTCCGTCCTCGTGACATGTTTGGGTCTCACCTGTGTGTCTGCCATAACGTACAGACGGCAGGATTCTCTGAACAACAAGCCGTACTGGGCTGCTCTGGGCTGTGATCATCTCATTGGAGGTCACTATGAGTTCAATTTCCCTGTTTTCGACGGAGATGACGTGAAGACACGGAAACAAATCATGGCGGAGTACTGCAAAGTCATGCCGTTCATCCAGAGTAAACTGCTGTGTTACCAGGGAGCCATTGAACCGCAACACTACCATACCCAGGTTCGAAAACAGATCATCCAGGGATGTCCAGACTACCTGACGCTTGAAATGACGGACGAGTGGCTGGCCAACGCGTCGAAAATCGCAGTTGAACCTGAAGATCCCACTGAAGTGCTCTACTTGCCTGTTCCCATTGACTACGACCACTGGCTGGAAGAGTACGAAGAAGTCAAGCCTCACTACGTTGCCCTGGACTACGCTTCGTACTACGGAGTGGCTCTGTTGGCGTACTGGGCCTTGGTGTTTGTCATCGGAATGGTCATCAACTTTTCTCAACACGCTCTGTTCGGCGTTTACAAAAAAGTCGGTTTCAGCAAGTTTCGAAAATACGTGTCTCTACCTGCTCTGTTTGGCTACAAACACTCGCAACCTATGGGCTGGGATCCGCTCAAAATGGCCAGTCCTACGAGAATCCAGTCCCTGGTAGTCCTGGGTTATCTCATCATGTCCTTTGTTCTCTGTTTCCCTTCGTACCCTTTCAACCACGACTACGAAGAAGCTGGAACTTGGGGAAGTCAACTGGAGGCTTTTGTGGCAGATAGAACCGGCATCATGTCGTTCACCCAAGCCCCCATCGTCTTCTTGTTCGCAGGAAGAAACAATCTGCTCATGTGGCTCACTGGCTGGTCTTTCGATACCTTCAACATCTACCACCGATGGACTTCTCGAGTCATGATGATCTACGCTATCATTCACTCGTGCATCTGGACATGGATGTGTCGAGACTCGCTGGCTACAGACGCTGCAGAACTGTACTGGGTTCTAGGAACTGTGGCTACGATTGCAGGTTCTCTGATGCTCCTTCAAGCCATGCACTTTTTCCGAACACGATGGTACGAAATCTTTCTTGTTCTGCACATAGTTTTTGGCATTCTCTTTGTCGTGGGACTGTGGTACCACTGCTGGACCATTGGCTGGATGCAGTGGGTCTGGGCGACTATTGCAGTGTGGGGATTCGACCGTATCGTGCGAGTCTGTCGAATCGTGTACTGTGGAGGGGTTGTGACCGGAGAATTCACTTTGGTGGATAGGGAACAGCTTATTGTGAAAGCCGAGATCCCGTACTCAAAGCTGTGGTCTGTTTACCCCGGATCCCATGTCTACATTTACTTTCTGTCAGGCAACAAGTTTTGGGAGTCGCATCCCTTCACCATCTACCAGTCTCCTGCAGCGTGCAAAAATGGCAACATGACGCTGCTGTTAAAAGCCAAAGACGGCATCACGTTTGAAATCGCTGCCAGACTCATTGCTGCTGACGGAAAACGGACCATGAAAATGCTCATTGAAGGTCCTTATGGCTCTCAACATCCTGTGGGCAAGTACGACTCTTCGGTCTACATTGCGGGAGGTATAGGTATCACTGCTACGTACTCTTACGCTCAGCGAGTCGTTGCCAATTCTGTCTCCAAGAGTATCATCTTCACCTGGGTAGTTAGAGGCGATTCGTGTCTCGAGTGGTTTGGAGATGAACTGGAGTACCTACTGTCTGACCCTCGAGTGAGAGTCAACATTTACATCACCAAGGTGGACAAACGGTTTGAAGAAGTTGAGGAGGTGGTTGAACACGACTCAAAGTCTGCTACCGAGTCGAAATCGCTGTCAGTCATTTCTTCAAACAGGGAAAATCTGAATCTTCAGCATTTTCGACCCTGTATGGCTGATTTGCTGCCTGAGTATCTCGCTGAAAGTCCCGGAAGTACAGCCATTGTTGTTTGTGGTCCGCCAGTGATGAACGACGATATCAGACGAGCTCTGTGTGACAATATCGAGTCAAAAAGTGAGAGAGTGGACTACTTTGAAGAGTCCTTCTCGTGGTAGAAAAATGTAAAATAATGATAATTGATGAGTACAGTAGGAGGAAATGTATGAGTAGAGTATAATAACTACTGGGCTGTCAGTTTACGGTAATACATTATTGATTGCGTCATAACTGTGCCTATGATGTCACTCAATGACGGTCGTCTCCTGATGAAGTCTTGTTATAGAGGAGAACGTCAAAGACATAATAAGAGCCATGACATGAGCTTGGATAGTTGGCTATTCTGAAGAAACCAAGTGAGATGAATGATAGGTACTTTTCACTTCTCTAGAACCAAATTGAAGTGCTCATTTTACAGCTCGAAGACAGTCAACATTTCTTCTATTCACTCAACCTGTACCGGATCTAGACTTGGAGATCTCGGAGGACTTCCCCAAAGGGTGCATTTTTGCGGACGCCAAGAAGGGAGGACTAAAAAATGAAGACTCCTCGTAATATCATTTTTGGGAGACTGCGGGATAATCAGAATTTTCTGTATGGGTGGTCTGCAAGGACATCTTCTCGTTGTTTCAAATGAGTTTGAGTTGAGCATCTCCTTCAGGTATAGTGACTTTTAGGCTCCTTTGAATAAACATCTGAATTTGTGAGCTTGAATCATCTTTTACCTACGAAAACAATGCTTTCATTCAACTCCCATTCTCCTCTCGTTTAGAGCTGATCATTTCTTTTTCTCTCACATCGAAGGTCTGGACTTGAAGATCTCTTTGTGATTGACTCAACATAGACGATGATCTAGACTCCATGTGGTCTATAAAGCCACGACTTTGCCCTGAGATGATCAGCTTTCTAAACTGCAGAAATGCTCCTGCTTCACTCACTTTCCCTCCTTGCTTCTGTGGCTCTTTGCAAAGACGTTGCAGCTCCTTTTACTTCCTTCGAAGTTGGCACTTCTACAGACATCAGCATCAAAAGCGGACATGCCAGCGATGTTTGGAGAATGAATTTCGGTTTTTCTCTCAACCCCGAAGAAGACGATATTCAGCCAGGAGACCAGTTTGGATTTATCATCTCAGATATCATGTCCATGAATGACGGCTGGTATAACGACTTTGAAGTCACTGACGATGATTTCAATGGCATTATGGAAATCAAGCGAGTTGGACCTAACGCGTATGAAGCCACTTATACTGATTACGTCTCAAAACATGCCGAAATCAACGGATCTTTCGACATGTTTTCCATCATTCAACCGGATAACATGTACAATAAGGAAGGACATGGTCTGGAAGATGTTGCCTTTATTTTCAACGGCGGATATTTTGCTCAGGAGGTTTCTATTTTGCCAGCTGAGGGGGTATAGTTGGTGAAACAGATAATGTCAACTAAATAGTTAAGATGAAGCGGTGTTTTGTTGAGAAAAGGCAATATTTGAATACTTCAAGATTGACCCATTCGTGGTATCAAAATGATCAGCAGGAAGAGCTGAGTTCGATGGCTGTAGTCCGAAGTCTGTGACGCTCTTGGATCTTTCGTTATTTGACCTTTCGTAAAACTGCCGAAATAAGCTATAGCGACGGGGAAAATTCTTGGAGCACAAATAGTAAATGGAATAAGTATAACAAAAAACCTCATATTTGGACTGTTAGAAGATTCGAAGAAGCGAGATTTGCTGTATATGTTGAAAAAGAAGCTCAATGATAGAATTGTCAACTCCCAGTGACTGCTTGGATTATGTACAGTATCTTGTGAACCCAGTCATCTCAGTGGTAGGCTAGATGTTAGCTAATCAGCAATGAGAAGTTCCATATAACAGTAAAGTCGACTAGAAGTGTTCTGAGGGCTCACTCAAAGCCATAGTACATTGACACATAGTTTACCTCCAGTATTGGCTGAGATATACGATCAGCTACAATGCTCAGTGATCAGTGAGCACAAATACGAGGTCTTTGGGGTCAACTTTTAGCTTTCCTACCCACGAAACACTGCCTGTAGGTTTTCTGACTCAATATTTGTATACGTCATCCGTCAATTTCGTAACATCCACTACCTTCCTCCGATTACATAATCACCCTTTCAAAACCTTATTTTGATTAACCTTTGCTCCCAATATATATACGCCAGCTTCTCCACATCCCAACTCTTCTTCTTCACTGGATGAGACCCGAAGTTAAGGGCATCCAGTCAGATGCTAGTGCATCACGTTTTGGTTTGCGCAAACGGCGCCGTTAAAATTCGGGTGCATGACACCGAACCGAGGACCTATCAGTGGAAGATTGAGCCGCCCTGGTAGTGTACAAGTAAAGGGCTCACACGTTTTTGCCACGTGTCATGGTGCATGGTACCGTAAGAAAAGTTGGCCCTATCGAGCATGTGTCGTCGAAGGGTACCCTGGTCGTGCCGAGTGAGCCGAAGGGTGGACGGGTGCAGATGACACGTGGCCCGAAAAAAAAAAAAAGGGTGGGTCTGTGAAAGGGAAGTTCGCTGAGCAGGACGGTGTTGTGCACAGAGGATGTGTTGGGCCTACGGGCTGAGAACACGTTTGTGTACGGAACACTGTTTTCGGCGGGCCAAACGGAAGCAGGCTCCTCCTCGTGCTTGCACGGAAAAACGCTGGGCGCAGTATGACAGTACGGCCTCCAGCACGACCACCCTGATGAGACGCATTGGGGTGCAGATGTCGAAACATGGCATGGCATAAGCCGTGCAATGTCGGTGGTCACTGCACCCGTGAGCGAATACAGCGCTATTAATTGATTCAAAAGTCCAAGATCGACAGTTGTAGTGGGTGTTGTAGTTGTGCCTTATCGATGCATGAGGAACTCAAAAAGGGGTAGTCGTGAGGTGTGTTGATCAGGCTGATGAGTTGAACGAGATGGTATTCTTGTAGCTATGTTATGGAACACGAACTCGTCCATTAAGGAAGCATTTGTAATGTGGTCCTTACTGTAACTCCTCGAGTGTATCAGCATCCCTTTGACGTATACTTGAGCTGTTTCTACAGCCAAACTCGTCACTGTTCATCGCGATATACTCATTAGAGTTCCTCTATCATAAGTAAACACTTTTTTTTTCTCTGAGAGTGGTTTCCTCACCCCTTTGCCTCAAACATTTCTCTTCTTGACAGTGTAAATTACTTGTACCTCTCTTCTATGGAGTTGTTAACAGTGCTCTCAGATAGTTGCAACTTCGGTGAATACAGAAGAGATAGAATAAGCAAAGTGTTGGATAAGATAGGAAATCACTCGATCAACGTCTTGTGAAGTTCATCAAGTGTAATATGGGTGTCTCCAATGCTTATTCTTCCAATCTCGTTTTCACACCTCTCTTGGTCCTGATTCTATTGTGTTCAATGAACATCTTGTATCAATTGCAAAAACGAGAAATCAGAGATGAAAATAATGAAACCGGAAAACATATGGCACAGCTGACTCATGAGCTATTTCAACGACTTACATGCCACCTACTTGTATATATACACTCAGGATATTCAATACACCATACAGCGTTCTTCATTTAGTTCTCTTCCCCCCCTCTATGATTACATAATCACCCCTCTCGATCGTGTGACACAAACGGCACTTGTGATCCAGTGCCGTTTTCCCCAACCAACTCTATCTCTCGGTCGGTGGTGTGACTGCTTCTATTCTCGGTACCCATGACTGGGTTGTCACTAGACCCCTTTTTCAGACAAACTTTTATCAGTGCCTTATCCTGCTTGAGAGACGCATGAGTCACTTGTACAACAAGCGAGTACGAGAGCTGGTGATGAAATGAGAAAGAGTCAGAAGGGAGGCTGAATCAGGGAGTTTAGCCGGAGGGAAAGAACAGGTGGTTTTCTGCTCTCAAAGCTTCTGAAATCTACTTACATTCGCCGCCATGAATGCGTCTTCCCATGAATCTTGCCTTTATTGGTACCAAAATGACCGCAAAAAATCGCTTATTTTGACTGTCCTAGCCATTTTACTGTAGCTCTTCTACTTCTCTAGATATCCACAGCTTTTGATCACCATCAAATTAAGGTATTGTGCCTCAAAGTAATTTCCGAGCCGCACGACTAATACGGAATGTTTTTGGCCCTTTAAGAAGATGAAGAAATGATTAGAAGCGAGCGAGATTTAAACTGGTGAGTATTGTGGGTGAATTAAAGCTACTGTGTAGTTTTCAGCTCTTCTCGATCATCTTCGTGTAACTTAATAGAGGTAGCTCTCTTAGTTGACATCGGTAACAAAGTCACAACTAACATACTTTTGAAGAGCGTTAACTCAAGTGTCATACTCAGCTATCCTAAGTAAGTACCAGTACTCAAATAAAAGTGAGTATAGCTCAGACAAGAATACCACGTTAAGTGCACGATTACGAAAGGGAAAACGACGTGGAGCTGTCATCATGGAGATAGACGCGTGCTTAAAGCGTACAAACCGTTATGGAAGCAAAATTCCCTCTTTAACAGTACTTGTACTTGTATCAGTTCTTGTGAAGGGCAGCAATGTCACAAGTACCTGCACAAATGTCACTCACACAAGACGCAACTTGAAAAACGGTTTCACTGCCAAATTCAGCCGCCGTTTGAGCCCATTTCTGTCAATATGGCTCACTCAAAAGTGTCAAGTTTCAGTCTCACTCTGAGGGATATAAATGGAGAGACTATAGAGACTGTCTGGACCAAAAGGAGCCTGTCGAAAAACGCTCACCAAAGACGGAAACTTCTCACCCAAGTTTTTCAGAGCAGCTTTTTCTTTCTCAAACTACTCTCACTTGCTTGCTTGCTAAAGGTATATCGAAGGTGAAAGGTCTATTCGATAAGAAATGAACGAAATGTATAAACCGACTTTTACAAGAGCATGTACAGTATGTACTTCTAGGTCGACTTGAACAAATGACATCTGACATGATAATCTCTACTTGTAGGTCTCCACCTGTCTATTTGTCTCCACTTAAACACCTCCACTTTCTCTAGGTGGGCATATTGGATCGATTCTTGTTCTTTCCCAAACAGCAAGTCGACGATACTTGTCGCAAAGGGCCAAACCTTGCATTTCAAACATCCCAAGGTGAACATATTCCATCATTTCAAACTCTCATACAAGTATCAGTATCAACACAGCCCTGATCGTCACGATTTACGTCTCCACTGATAACACACGACGTAAACAGTGGCTGGAGTAGGCTGGACAAATGATGGCAAAGATCGTAAAAAAAGAATGAAATTTGGAGATTTTCTAAAAATCAGAAAAATTCACAAAATCCCAAGAAAATCCAATACACCACAAAACATCCAGAAACACTCAAAACTCTTCAAAATTAGTTTTGCAACACTCCTACCACCTCTTCTTCACCCCCTCCACCCTACCTCAGTGGATCCTCTTACACCTTCTTCTCTCAATCTTCCATCACACGACTGGTGCATACATGAACAAAAATAGCACTTTTCTGAAACCCAAATCCGACACATTTTTGGCCCAAAAGCAACTGCCTCGCCACCCCTGGACCCCCTCGCGTCACGTGACGGCCCTTTCTAAAACCCACGTGCCATATACAAATTTTCCATTCTACCTTCTCGGTTTCAAAATTAAACTTTCAAGTCACACCACAACCAAGAGTAATAATATGTCAAATTTAGCATGGAAAAGAGGAGCAAACTTGTGGGCCCATATTTCTAAGCCAGCTCAACATTCTCAGACTGTTCCCTCATTTCTACCTATTTTCTCCACTTAATTCTCTTTTTCTATTTATAACTAGGCTATGCAACACCATGCAGCGTCATGCGAGCTCATGCATTCTGTCCCACATAGAAGTGTGTCACGATCTTCGAAACATGCAAAATCCTCCACTTGCTCAATTCGATTGTGTGCATGAGCTAAATTTGTTGGACAGTGATTAAAATACTGAATAGTGGAGTAAAATGGAAATAATATATACAGAAATGATCAGCTGACTCAGCTCGTCATCTAGGCACTTTCAAAATTCCTCTAGCATCATTTCCCACCCCGTGACACGTCTTTGCCACATTTCCCAATCCGGGTTAGGGCACGTCACGAAACCCACATGCCAGATTGGGCAAACGCGCTATTTACCGCTCTGCCCTAACCCTGACCCCGTATACCCCTTATTTGCTTGCCCTCGCGACAGCCACAGCCTCACCTTTACATATTGTTATATTAGGCTTTTGGTAGGTGGAAATGTATTTTGCAAGGAAATAAATGAATAAAGTGGAAAAATGATTGTATGATAAATGTTGTAAAATTGAGGAGATGGTTTTGTGCTTTTTCTGGAGATTTTCTGATTTTCTCGGAATTTTCTAGAAGCAAAATACTTGCTCCCATTGTTTTAAGGTTTGCAAAAATCTGGGGTAATTTGCGTGATTTTGGAATAGAAAGGAAAATGAGAAGTAATCGAATAAAATAGAAAACCTGAAATTATTAGTATCAAAATGATGAGAAAAATGTGATCACTATAATGGTATAGCTGTTTTTCTTTTACCATTATTTTTCAGTGCACCCCCTCCCACCCCAATATGTCACCCCAACACGTTCCCCTCCAGGGCAAGGGCTCTGGAATAGGAAGGAGTGCCGGATCATTCGTCCCAAAGCGGCAGCCTGGGCTAGGGGAGCTTACATGTTGTTACATGCAGGGTTTTACATGTGTCCCGTTTGGGCATACCCTAGCCCCAACCCAAATCGGGAAATGAGCAACCCGTGCAACGGCCCAAGCCACAGCCCAACATATGCATGTACACAAATGTATCGATGCAAGCTTAAGGTTTGCGGTTGTAAAAATAAATAAGGTTAGGCTTACAAGGCTGGCACATATCGATGACTATATAGCAATATCTCGAAAAGATATAAAGGGAGAGGTTTCTGTTTTTCCTGCTATCAACCAGTTTCTCTCTCACACACTCTCCCCTCACTCACACACTCTCCCACAAAATGGACTCTCAAAGCATAACCAACCTGATGGACTCCATCTACATTCCTTCCACCAAGAAGACGACTTCCACCTCGATTCCTGCCCACCACCCTTCGCTCATCCAGCAGGACAATGTCGGAGACAACCACGCTCTGCCCTGCGGCTGCACCGGCTCGACATGCATTTCCAACCAGCTGTGGTGGTCCAAGAACAGCAGTACCAGTGCCGCTGCCTCTTCGTCTCCCGTTCTCGCCTCGAGACGAGACTCCATGGTGTCCCAGGACTCGTTTGTGTCCCTCTAAACGCCAACAAAGTATTTATTCTAACAGTAATTGAGCATATTTAAAAAAGCAGTAAATCAGTAGTTTTGTACCAGTCAGATAAGAGATTTATGTATGTACTGTAAGCGAAAGTTAGCGAGGTCTTTGTATTCAAGTCGGTGTTATTACTTGACCTGTCTACAGTATGACATCTCTGCTACAGATTTCTATCTCACCTTGCCGTATCATTCAAGTGCTTCACTTAGTCCAAGTGAACGGTCACTATTCTTAGCTTCCAGTATAGCACTCTACAGGGCTGTTTCTACACGTCCCATTTTCTTGAATATACAAGCTATAAACACAAAACTACACCATTACACTCCCCATACTCCAAGGATCATTTTCGTGTTCTTCTCATCCTTCCAGGACCTTTATTTCATCTTCTAGAGTAGTTTTCCTGAACGTTCCAAAGAAGCTGCCACTCAACTACAAGTAGCTACATTTCTTACTATTTTTAGCCAAGTATGTTTTTTCTCTTTTTTCCCTTTTTTGCTCACCCACCCAGCACGTATTCAACTCATCACCTGTACCTCCTCCACCTCTGTATCTCTACTTCCTCTTCCAGCAGCGTTATCAGCGTCGTATTTTTGCCTTTTATGCCGATCCTTAGAGTCAGAGATAACAGTGTAACAGTGGAGATGGTGGATCAAAAGGACAAAGCGGTTATCGGAAGAAAAGAAGGAAAAGCGATAACAAATCACTCACCTGAGTCATCTGTATTTGCTTATGTAAGCGTATAAGTGGTAAATAATGTCTTTATCTCAATACCACCCTACATAGTTCTAGGTCACACGACTAATCTCCAAACCCACCACCAAAGTCACGAGAATCAGCACCCTGCAGACACCTCGCATTAGTGTCAAAGTGACTGAATGATGAAGACTGTTGGTGGTTATTGGTGTAGGTCACATGACCTGAGGGTGGTAGAAGAGATGTGTCATAACTTGACCAGTAATGGATATTCAAGCAAAAAGATTAGAAAGGTGTGTTAATACAGGCTCGTTTATACTACCTACCAATTCTCGTAGCTCTAGGATCATTATTGCTCTTTTTAAAGCGTATCTCTCAAAACACATGCTTACGTAATCAACATGAATACTGCTCTGATAAGTATGAAAAGCATACCATTTTAATCCCCTCTCCTGGGAGATTACAATACTGCCATCTGTTTTCAATTTCCACCACTCTATCTTTTTCCTCCGATAACCGATAACCGAACTTTTAGATAACAGTCATACACCTTCGATAAGATATCTCACTTCCTCCGACTACCGATCGCGTGAGACACAACCCTAGAGCCGTGAGCCTAGAGCCGTACAGCAAAGACGAATAGGTTAGTGCCGTGCAGCCGTGCCATCGAGAGATAAGCCTATTTTTCTGAGATAGGAGAGTCGGAGGGAAGAAGAGGATTTGTGGTGGTTTGGGGAGGCTGGATTTGTTTTTTATTTTTCATTTTTGGACCGTTTTCAGAGGTTTCTTAGTTCTATTGTAGAGATAAGACTAGTGTAGTTGTAGTGCTGGTCTTAGTGTGAGATAACGTAGAAGTTCTAAAGCACCTGACTCACTATCAGTATCACGATAAGTGGTGGTAGTGACACTGTCTTATCATATCTCATATTAGAACGTCTCATTGGATGGTGATATGACATGTTGCAACTATTGTCTGTTAATCGCTATCTGTGCAACAAGCCAGTTCGATCGATCTCATTCAGGTTACTTGACAAAGAGTCACATACTTGTAGGATAAGACACTGTCTACTTTACGAAAAGTTATCAGACAAAGGAAGATGATCTGAGTGTTAATGAGGCCCATATATATATCTAGAGCAAGTTCTTCACCTTCTATCTTTACGATATCTGATACTATCCAACTTCCTAAATCTGCTTACATAATACAAACACTCAATTATGCCATCAGAGTGTAGGAAGCCATACCTTCAGAAAGCTCAATAGACCTTCACTTCTCTATACACAGTATACCTGACCACCAACTCACATACTGTAACACTCCTCTACAAGTACAACTAATTACAGCTTCTCTTCTCTTTGTCTCTCTTTGATTACATAACCACTGCACAACCGTTGATATCATACGTTGATAAGAAGCACCCCACATCCAGCCCGAGAGCCTATAAACCTGTGGGCTGGTTTGTGTTTGTGTCACATCGCCATCTTGTGACACAAACGCTACAGCGTCGACTATTTTGAAACAGCCACTTTCGGAGGGCAATGTCTCAACCAGCCACCCTTCCAGCCCTCTTTCTAGAAGCATAATGTGCGTCTCAAAAGCTTGATAATGCACTGGTCACGTGTAAGCTGGGGAGGTGTGGGAAAGTGATGAAAGTGGTATTATTGGAGTCAGGAAAGTTTGGTGAGCATTTCTGTGTTTTCCGATTTCGAATATCTTGTATATGTCGTGTTTTAGTCGACTAGTCGTGATATCTATCAAGTGAGCTTAATAGTCCCAAAAAACAACCACATTGTTATGCAAGGGGACGGTTTTATTGTTAGTCAAATAAGGTTTGGCTTAGTAAGCTGATTAGTAAGCTGAAGGTGAGGTGGGTGTTTGTGTCTTGAGCGAGAGGATTTAAAGTAGAAATTTTGAGAATTTCAGCAATGTGGCAGTCAGCTCATAGTGTATGGGTCATTTTAAAGACTTGTAGCATTTTATTCAGTTGTTATGTCGTATTTGGCTGTTAAATGTAATTTACAGAGACGGGGGAAAATGAGAATACGTAAATATTAGTATCAAAAGAATCAGAAAAATTGACTGATTCAAATGGTAGCTATCTGGTTTTTTTAGTGCTCTTATTGCGCGAGATATTCGACATCTTAACCTCACGTCCAATTAAGGTTTGGTCGATTTCTGAGTCTTTTAGATCTCATTATTTACCTAATGGAGGGAGATGTTGAGCTGTAAAGTGTTTCAGTGTGTTTATTGGAAGTGTATTAGTTGGCCTGTGGGCTTCTATGTTGATATCTCTTTCATTGCGTGAAATATAGTGGTTCACTTTTCTTGAGTAAATACGTCAAGTGTGTCTTATAATCTCAACTAAACCTAACAAAGTAGCCCTGTGCTCTGAGAGCATTGATCAAGGCTACTGACTCAGAAGCAAAGATTTAGTGGTTTCAATGGGCTAGTAGCTGATACTGTGGTACCTAAAAACAGTCTAAAGTCTGCGATACCTCTTTTAGTCTTGAAAGACTACAGGCTACTTTAGGATTACGAGATGCTCCATAGATGATCGATATACTACCTACCAATCCAGTCAATTTGAAGAGCATAAACGCTCATTCCAGTCATCTACCTCCCTTCTACCCCTCATTTTGTCATAATTCATCAATCATAAGTTAGCTATATGTTCTATCGAAGGCAACCAAGGTATTCTCTTCCTCCGTTGCTGTCTACTGCTCCACCTCGAACTTGAGCGTCACGTCTCGGTAGAAGACTCCCTGCTGGAGCTGGTTGATCACGTGATCGAGAAGCAGCGCTCGTCCAGCTCTCAGTTCTTCCTTGAGAATAGGACAGTTCTTCTCTCTGATCAAAAAGTGAAAGTGGTACTTTCCGGGAGGGTAAGGCACGTACAGCACCGGCTCCATTCCCTTCATCTTGATTCCGTAGATTTCAGGCAGGATATTGACCACCTGGTTTCGCATACCTTGCAGCCACTCCACATGGTCCGGAACCAGGTCTCTCAGGCTGTGCACATCGTGTCTGTAGGCAATGGCAATGAGATTGAGCTCGCGGAAGTCGCGCTCGTTCCATTTCTGGTGGATAAACAGCACAAAGCCGGTCTGTTGGTCCAGGTCGCCGTAGATCACGTCCTGGGGGGACTCGTCTCTATATAGCACACCATCGGCCCACTTGTGGTCCAAAGCAAACGAATTTTGGACCACGGGCAGCACGGACGAGTAGAAGTACTCCGGCGTTTCGGTGAAGACGGTGGCAGTCATGGTGAGCTAGGTGGAGGAGTTGAAGAGAGAAAGGTTGCTCACTTTTGAGATATGGTGGGGCAGTTTTGGTGGAGGGGGTGGAAAGGTTGTGGAGCGGTTTATAGGTATAAAAGTGGTATAGAAAGGTAGATCTCGACGAGAGGAATACAATGATCAAGTCTGATTTTCTATCGGATCAAAATTGAGGGAGTTGGAGACGTCCCGAGAAGTGCATGTGATTAGATTGAGTTTATGCATGTGATAAATGATGGGGTAGTGGCAGAGAAATGATGACGTAATAGTCACGAGGTGGTGCCCTGATTAGTAATCGAATTAGTGGGTGTAGGGAGTTGTTCTTTTGTGCAGTTTTGTGTGGCTTCAGAGCTGCTTATGTAATGCCAATGTTTTAGGGTTACTAATCAAGGTTAGTAATCAGGGGTATGTGGGGTGAATGTGGGGTGGAGGTGAGGACATAATAAGTCTGCTATCTGAGGATCAGATGAGCCAAAAGTACTACCATTGAATTCCTTGCGATATCACGAGTACAATGGTAGTATTATTGGAGCGATTGCATGCCTATAGAAAGAGTTAGGTCAAAACTGCCTCCAGTGAACCCCTGAAGCAGCCAAAATACTTCTCTGACTCTCACGAACTCAGTGGTGGTCTTCTTATCGCAATCAACCACATATTCACCTCGTTTCTCTATTTCTCTTTCTCGTTACCGCAACAACTAATTAGGCTAATATTGATACATCACATCCGAGGTGTAAGGCCACAAACACAGAAGACTAATATATAAGACCCTTCTTCCCACCCTCTCTTCTTCTTCTTCACAACACAGCTAACACGCACTCTAGATACCAAGAAAGGATTCCCTGTTGCTAAAACACACCTGTGCTACACACTGCTACATCGAGAGAAAGACAGCACACACACAAAGCCCCTTACACAGCAGATACCCACACACCACGATACTCACCACGAGATACCCTCAGCATCCCTCTTGTGACACCCCCCAGCAATAACTTACACTAACACAATGTCAGGAGTCATTGTCGATACCCTCAACGTGGCGTTCACGGCGGGCTCGGTGGTCGCCGACACCTTTGGCGTTCGAGCTCTTCTCGAATTCAACCGGTACGGCACCGCCACCGTGGCCCCGCTGCCCACCCAGAACCTCAAGGCCTACTACATCCGGCGCAACCGGCGGGACCGCAACCGAATGGTCAACGTGTTTGCCGGCAACGGCCAGCTCGTCTACACCATTGAGCGAAAGACGCAGTTCTCGACCGTGTGGTCGGTGCTGTCGACGGACCGCCGGGAGGTGGCCACCGTCAACGCCGGCCTCTTCAACCGGTGCTTTGACTTCCACAACAAGCCCGAGGTGCAGCACCGGGACCTGCTGGCCGAGACCGGCATCACCGGCATCTACCGAAAGTTCTACCTCGCCGACGGCGCTGCCTATGAGTGGTCGCGAACCTCCGGCTTCCTGGAGCGGATTGTCAACCCCGGCGGAGGCGACGAGGAGGTGCGGCAGCGGGTTGCCAAGGCCCGTCTGATGCGCCAGTTTCGGTTTGACTACGAGCTGGTGGTCGACGAGAACGCCATTGACGCCGACGTGGCCATTGTCACGGGCTTCATCACCATGCTGTGCTCCTGGGGCCTGGGCAACTCCACTGCCACCCGTGGACCCACCTACATCCCCGGCAACCCGGGCCCCAACCCTGTGCCCGGCAACCCCATGCCCACGCCCCGTCCTCGACCTCTGCCTAGCCCTGCTCCTGGATACCCCCTTCTGCCCCCCGGCCGAGGCCCCCAGCCCGCGCCCATGTCCGATCCCAACAACGGTGTGGAGCTGGTTATCCACAGTGGGTCTGGTTCCCAGACTGCCACCACCACGGTGAGCATGGACGACGACAATGTCTTCCTGGTGCTGGACGAGGCCGACGAGTACGGCAACTTTATGAGCAACGACGAGCTGCTGCGGGAGGTGGAGCGCCAGCTGGGCGTCTAAGCGGGAGCCCGAGAGAGGCGTCCTGTCTATTTATTTCGGCGGTGCGGTGCGGTGCCCGCAACGCTAAGGAACTTTGTTTGACCCTGTTATAATCTCGTCTTGAACCATCTTTTATATAAACTAATGTACGGAAATTCGTTTGCAATTTTGCAGTGTGTTGAGTGTGTAGTGTTAGTAAGCAGCCGGGTCCATGTCGCGTCACGTGGGCTTTCGCGATTACGGTTGGAAGTTACGAGAGTTTTAAGCTTCTGGGAGTTGATGCGGAGTAGATGTGAGACCTGAACGATTCGTCCGCGATATTCACTCAGTGGGATGGGTAAGCATGAAGCGGATAAATGAATTTAGGGGAGTAAAGAATGAAGATCTTTGGAGTTGTGTTTTTGGCGGTATTGGCAGTATTGGTGTGGTTTTAACGGGGTTTGTTTTAGTTGGGTGGTAGTAAGTATACTTAGATTTTCTTGTAACTAGGTCTAACTAATACGTCCAACTAATAGCTTCTTCATCGTCTCTTTCTCAACTAGTCTACTCTAACTCTAAGTATCGGACCCCGGATTACGGATGAGAGGTTTGTGCTTCTCCGTGAGACGCATGAGAGCTGCAAATCGTCTTTTGCTGTTTGGAGAGGGTGATGGATGGTGACTCTTTGGCGGGGGAGAATTTCTGTATATATACACCATCTCCCTCGTTCAATATCTCACCCTCATCGTCACGTGCAATCTGATAATCTGGGGGTTGAAAACTTACCCTGTATTGACAAACCTTAGCATACGCAATCAGCCAACTAAAAGTCTCTTTGAGAAGGTGAGATAGAACCTTGATAGTTGTCAGCTTGGAACCGTCGACTTTCAGCACTGTTTTTGCATCCGATGAACTTGCGAGTGGGAGTGGCGCGCGCCGGGCACGTGCTCGGTCACGTGAGTCACGTGAGAGTGGCCCATGCGGCCTTTCAGACCAGATCGGCCTTGAGATCAGATTTCAGATCAGTCGAGTTGGTGAAGCGATTGAGCTCCTTTGGCTCGTTAAAGCGGCAGTTTTCGACATCCAGAGGTTTGTGGGATGTTCAGAAGGATGGAAATAGTGCCTCTGATGCTTCAAACACCGATTCTACAACTACAAACACTGCTAAGGAAGATCCAAAGTCGGTTTCGGCAAAGGTATCTGGCCAACCGGTTTCCAAGTCACCTGCCAAAACCTCCTCTTCTCAAGCAGCAGCGGCTCTTGGAGAGTCGAATCTGTCCAACTCGGAGCAGCGACGGCTCGATTGGATCATCATGAAAGACATGCTCAAGTACATTTGGCCCAAGGGCAAGACGTCGGTCAAGTTCCGGGTTCTGGTGGCTGTGGCTCTCCTGGTCGGTGCCAAGATCCTCAACGTCCAGGTCCCCTTTTTCTTCAAGGAGATCATCGACGACATGAACATTGAGTGGAACTCTGCTACTGCTCTGGGAGTGGGAATTACGGCGTTGATTTTTTCGTATGGAGCTGCCCGATTCGGAGCTGTGCTGTTTGGCGAGCTGCGAAACGCCATTTTCGCGTCTGTGGCCCAGAAGGCCATCAAGGAGGTTGCCACCAATGTGTTCAGACACCTGTTGAAGCTCGATATGGCGTTCCATCTCAGTAGACAGACGGGAGGTATTACACGTGCTATTGACCGAGGTACCAAGGGTATTTCGTTTGTGCTTTCGTCCATGGTCTTCCACATCATCCCCATTGCGCTCGAAATCTCGCTTGTCTGCGGAATTCTGTCCTACAACTTTGGCTGGAAGTATGCGCTTGTGACTGGAGCCACCATGGTCTCCTACGCCATCTTCACCATCACCACCACCTCGTGGCGAACCAAGTTCCGCCGAAACGCCAACCGCGCCGACAACGAGGCCTCCAACGTGTGTCTGGACTCGCTGATCAACATTGAGGCCGTCAAGTCGTTTGGGAACGAGGGCTACATGGTCGACAAGTACCAGAGCGCGCTGACCAAGTACGAGAAGGCCAGCATCAAGATCGCAACGTCGCTGGCGTTCCTCAACTCCGGCCAGAACCTCATTTTCTCGTCTGCTCTTACGGCTATGATGTACATGACGTGCTGCGGAGTGGCTGACGGATCTCTGACGGTCGGAGACCTTGTGCTCGTCAACCAGCTTGTTTTCCAGCTGTCGGTGCCCCTCAACTTCCTGGGATCCGTCTACAGAGACCTCAGACAGAGTCTGTTGGATATGGGCTCTCTGTTCTCTCTGCAAAAGGTTGCTGGTCAGATCCAGGAGTCTCCCAACGCTACGCCTCTCAAGCTGACTAACGGAGAAATCCGATTTGAGAACGTCACTTTCGGCTACCATCCCGATCGACCTATTCTCAAGAACGCCTCTTTTGTCATTCCTGGAGGGCTCAAGACGGCTATTGTGGGTCCCTCAGGTTCCGGAAAAAGTACGATTCTCAAACTGGCCTTCCGATTCTACGATACCCAGGAAGGCCGAATTTTCATTGACGGCCAGGACGTGCGTCACGTGACCCTGGCTTCTCTCAGATCGGCCATCGGTGTTGTCCCCCAGGACACTCCTCTGTTCAACGACTCGATCATGAACAATATTCGATTTGGACGGCTGGAAGCTGACGACAAGGAGGTTGAGAACGCCGCGTGTGCTGCCAAGCTCGATGCTCTTGTCCGACAGCTTCCCGAGGGCTGGAACACGAACGTTGGCGAGCGAGGAATGATGATTTCTGGCGGTGAGAAGCAGCGTCTGGCTGTGGCTCGTGTGCTGCTCAAGAACTCGCCCGTGGTGTTCCTGGATGAGGCCACTTCTGCTCTCGATACCAACACCGAGCGACAGCTGCTGACCAACATGAACCAGGTGCTTGGCGATAAGACCTGTGTTGCCATTGCTCATCGTCTGCGAACCGTGGCTGACTCGGACAAGATCATCTGTCTCAACCAGGGCGGAGTGGAGGAAGAGGGCACCCAGGCCGAGCTGCTGCACAAGAACGGGCTGTACAAGAGCATGTGGGACGCGCAGGAGCAGGTGGAGATTGGCGAGGAGGAAATTGAGCGGGTCACCGAGGACGCCGGAAAGAAGAAGGACTTGTAATGATACTATAACACTAGACACGGGCGCAAGCTCGATAATAGATAACGATGAATATGAGGTGGTAGTGAAGAGGTGTAGGGCAGGGTCCCATGCGCACTAATGTAACCCACACTATCGTAGGCAGGTTTCATCGTGGCAGATGGAGATGGTTTGGCTAGATATGCAGTGTTACACCTTTGCAGGTTAGTGGACTTGGTGATGGCAAGACAGAAATCGATACTTAGAGAAGAGAACATGTTTTTCATCATCCACTGATTGAAGGCACTTTTCAAATTCTCTAGAAGGCTGCTACAATTTTCTGCTTACCAAATATTCATGTGGTTATCTCTTCTCTAACCCACATTAGCCAGAGAACTAGCGCTAGTGCCTGCTTGTTAGTGTGACAGAAATAACCGGCCAAGCCACGATTTTGACGTTTAGACTACCAGCCCTACATATGGCTACCGTCAGTGTCGCTTGGCTTTAGCTTGTCGATTTGATCCATCTTGTCTTCGACGTTACTATTGGTCATGGAGTGTGAACAATGACACCACCGGTACAATTAACATGGAAGGCGTTGATTGAATAGCAAAGTGACATGTGCTATTGAAAGTAGTGCAAATTAAACTGATTGCTTAATGTATCTTGTTGTATTGTTCTGGTCGGGTATACTCTTCATTACACCGCACTTTCTGTTTAATGATAAAAATCTACAGAAAATCCTAGAAAATATTTAAGAAATTGCAGTAGCCAGCAATCGGGCTAATTGGTCTTTTTCGTAATGAAATATTCACTCACGTTATTGCATAACACTTCCATATCCCATCATCTTCGTAATTATGCCATACCACCCTGCACAGATGGAAGGTGTCATCATGAGCTCCAAAGAGGTGATAGAAATACGTGAACTGCTCATACCACCCCAGTTGAGGCATTTAAAAGTACAAGTAATGGCTTTCATAAACTTATCTGACTTCTATCTCTTATCTTTGGCAACTAAACCCATACTTTACAAGTATCTTCACCAGGGTGACATGCCACAACAGAACAAGTAATTGAATATAACGCCTCTGTGACGTTATAGCAGCTAAATGGACTCTATATCAGATCAAACTCCGCTGTTTGTGGCAACAAGTACCTTGTAATTTTGCTTGTACCCCGCTTGCTGGTATGAGACCGTTCTAGGCGACCCACCCAACAAAACTGGACCTTCCGTTACCCTAAAAGGACTCAAGCGGATCTAATTGAGACATGCCGTTCGGCTCGTAGCTAAAAGCGCATCTCTTCTTTGTCTATGCAAGCCCTATTTCTTCAGACAAACACAGCTTACTAATTCTTAGCGTGCACCTGGACTCATACAAAGCCAACCAGCCTCCACAACAGTGTGACACTCTTTTTTCTTTAGTTCAGGAATGAGAACTCACCGAGAATAATTTTCCAACGTTCCCGTCTTACCCCGTTATTCCAGGAATGTCTCCACATTTTTCTCGTTCCAGAAGTATGACGAAAGCGTCCGGTTGACCAGGGTAGTATCAAAACAGACGAAAATACGAGCTGTGAACAACAAGAGAGAAAAACGGAGAATTCCAGCTCAAGTTCATATGCTACATGCCTGACTAACAATTATGACCCAATTGATGACTATATCGTACCATATTTCATAATTGCACCATCCTTGAGCTAGACCTATTCATGTCTTTAGCTAGAGATAGAGCTCTTAGTGACAGCAAAATGACAGCGGATACGCGTTATTATTTCCCACAAAGAGCTTTGACGTGGTTATCGGTCATCTCATGTTTTATTATGGCACAATATGAGCTGAATACGGTAATGAAAATGTCTTGATCAACCCCTCAAAACACGTTCTGTAGATGCTTGTGCATTCACAAGTGTATCTTAGCTAACAAAAGGCAATAAACAATCCTGAAACAAATTACATCTACAAGGTCAGATTGTGGACTAGTGTGTTTGGTGTTTATGGGAGTCGGTTAGGAATCCAAGCACTAGTGGCCCACGAAAGATAACCCCCAGGGTTATGCAGGTCGTGAGATACAGTATGGAGTGCAGTAGCTAGTAGTCTAGTTGATAGAGATGGGTTTTTCTACTTTCGTTGAAGGTTGGTAAGTCAACCACACTCAACCCGGTTGAACGCCTTTGGATAGACGATTCCTCCGATGCTGGTACGTCGACCTTCTTTGACACTTGTTCCTTGTTATGCCGATTCACACTGAGATTCACACTAGCCTAATCCGGGACGTAGCGCAGCGGCTAGGCTAGCTCCTGCAGGATAACGCTAGCCAAAGCTGCGATCCGTGCCAGTATAGCTCCTCGGACGCGTACCAAGGAATACGACGTTGGCTGAGGCTGATGGAGGTTAGGTGACATCAGATAGAGAAGAGAAGAAGAGAAGGCATAGACACTGCTCATCTTGAGGAAGACCCCAAAGAAGACCTCCTCCAACTTGTAATATTCCGCAATTGTACAATTGAAGCCCAAATGCATCTCTTTCTCCTCCTCTTCTCCACTTCTTCATCTCCCATCATTCTTCACGAGAATTCTGGGCTAGTACATAGCACAAACAGATGCACGGACGGTAGTACCGATTGAAAACGGACACATTGTGAGTATGAGTACACAATCAGCCACAGAAACAGAAACACCTATATAGTCCATTGTGTCTCAATAGTATATAACCACCCAGCTCCTCAATCTTCCTCTCATCAATTCATCTAATACCCTCACACTCTACACACTCGCTTTACTATGAAACTGTCTCTTGCTACCCTGATTGCCCTCTCGGCTGTCGCCATGGCCCAGTCCACCAGTGCTGAGCCCTCTTCGCTCGACATTGCCACTGCTCCTGCCTCCTCCTCTTCCGTGAGCTCTGCTGCTGCCTCCACCACCCGTGCTCCCTCTCCTGCTGTTCCCGCTGACCTCTCGTTCCTGGACAACATCCTGAGCCAGGTCCAGACCCTGCTGAACAACGTGGTTGCCGAGCTCCCCAACATCCCCGAGCTCCAGGCTCTTGTTGCCCGAGCTACCGCCCGGCTGCAGAACGTTCTGTCTCGAATCCCCGCTCTCGAGTCCGCTGCCATCTCTTCTGCCGCTGCTGCTTCCTCCACCGCCTCTCCCACCCCCTCCAGCAACTTCACCAGCCCCCAGCTGCGACGAGACCTTGTACGACGAAAGAAGGTGCTGCTGGTTGCTCGAGACTCCATCGAGGAGCTGGCCGACGACGTGACCGCGCTGCTCAGCAACCTGCGAAGCGTTGTGGCCATCATTGAGGGCGTGGACCCCCGAACCGCC
Organism: Yarrowia sp. JCM 30695; assembly: GCA_001602355.1. Lineage (NCBI taxonomy): Eukaryota > Fungi > Ascomycota > Dipodascomycetes > Dipodascales > Yarrowia > Yarrowia sp. JCM 30695. Next base: position 1,438,434 of record BCLX01000001.1, read on the forward strand.
ACTCTGCAGGCCAACCTGGATACCATCAAGGCCATTATTGCCCAGCTCGAGGGCTGGCTCGCTCGAAACGGCGGTGAGGCCTCGGTGACTGCTTCTGCCACCATTTCCCCCATTATTCCCTCCTCCTCAGCCACCACTCTGAGCGTCACCGGAGCTTCTTCTGCTGCTGCTTCTGGAGCTTCCTCTGCTGCTGCTGCCTCTTCTGCCGCTGCTTCTTCCAGTGCCGGATCTTCTTCCTCCTCGTCTTCCTCCTCGTCCTCTTCCTCCTCTTCTAGCTCCTCCTCTACCGTCACCATTGTCTACGTCAAGGAGTGCGGCTGCTACCAGCACCACGACGGAACCGAGGCTACCAAGGAGGAGGTTGCTGCCCACCACGCTGCCGAGTCTGCCAAGGCCGAGGCTTCCGCTGCCGCTTCCGCTTCTGCTGGAGCCAAGGCCGATTCTGGATCGTCGTCGTCTAGCTCTTCTTCTTCTTCTTCTTCTTCTTCTTCTAGCTCCTCCTCCTCTGGTTCCAAGGCTGAGGCTCATGCTGAAGCCAAGGCCGAGGCTGCTGCTTCTGCTGGATCTTCCGGCTCTTCCTCGTCGTCGTCTTCGTCTTCCTCCTCCTCCTCTTCTTCTTCTTCTTCTTCTGGTTCTTCCGGTGCTAAGGCTGACGCCAAGGCTGACGCCAAGGCTGAGGCTGCTGCTTCTGCTGGATCTACTGGAGGATCTGCCAGCTCTGGTTCTAGCTCTTCTAGCTCTTCTAGCTCCTCTTCTAGCTCTGGATCTTCTGGCTCTTCCGGTTCCTCTGGATCTTCTGGTTCTTCCGGTTCTTCTGGCTCTTCTGGATCTACCCCCGCTGGCTCCTCCGGTTCCACTGGCTCCACTGGCTCCACCCCTGCTGGTTCTTCCGGCTCCACTTCTGGCGGCTCTACTTCCGGTCCCTCCCCTGGTACTGCTTCTTCTCCTGGTGCCGCTGGTTCTCCCGGCTCTCCCGCTTCCCCCGCTTCTCCCGCTCTGTCTCCTGCTGGCCCTGTTGCCCAGGCCAACGGAGCTTCTTCCGTCACCTTTGGAGCTGCCGTGCTTGCCCTGCCTGTGCTCATGGCGCTCTTTTAATCACCCCATACCCTCTGGTAGTGGGAAGTCCGTGTGGAGAGGGACGCCCACAATAATTGCCCATTTTATATATCTCTGAATAGTAATGATAGTGAACGAACAAGGAAGTAGAGAGACGTAAAAACCGGATAACACAAGCACTGAAATACCGGATCGTTCTTAAGATGGTATCTGGGCATGGCTAGTGATACAGTCACTGTTGAACCTCATGGGTATCATATATTAATGATGTCGAGAGCTGTAGCAGTTTCTCGTTCTCCACAGTTGTCTTATTGGTATAAAATTATCATACGTGGTATCCCATAGCATCTGCTGGTATTCCTGTGTATCAAAAGGTATCTGGTTATGAAGTGCTATTGATGATGTTGATGTCAAGTTGGTATTCTCCCAGTCAGGGTAAACCTACAAAGATCAGGTTTTGTTGGAGCGAAAGAACCCCTTCAAAGTGGTATTTGTATAATAAAAATAGCTGATTCGGAATTACCACGGTCTTAATTCTCGTCTGGTAGGGTTAAAATCGTTCTAGCACCAATATTTGTGAAATCTTGATTAGTCAGCAAGTCATAATATGAGTATTTCTACGGGCGATCTCTGTTCAGTCGCTCTGGAAAGTAAGTTTTATAAGACCAGGGCTTGTAGAGTCTCTCTGGTTCATTTCTTTCTCTTCAGAGATGAATCCTCCAGTTGGAGTCTCTAGAATATGACAGTTCTAGATGAAGTAGTATACTTCTCTTTATGGGAGGTAGCTAGAGCTATAAGAGCAGTGTAGATAGGATATATAGGACCTCAATAATATTTTTGATACCCTCTCTTGACCTCGACACACCAAAAGTTTTGAGAGAATTACGTTTTAGTTTTCTAACAAAAGTCTCAATTACAATCTCAGTCTCGACTAAACCCAACTAAGGCAAAGTTACCTCTTGGGACACGAAAACCACACGTAATTAAGCCACTTGACCACACCTCCACACAACACAGAATGAGCACTAACACGACATTCAGCGATAACACGGTACTGCGGATTTTCACAAACGAGTCGTTCCAGTCGGACGACGTTCGTGTCGCTGCTGGAGTGGTCAAATCGTCTGCAGAGTACCTGAGACTGTTCACTGAGGAGGCGATTGCTCTGGCGATTAGACAGAAAGAAGAAACGGGAGAAACTGTGGACTCGAGAGATTTGGATAGGGTGAAGGAGGAGTTGAGGGAGAGTTTTTAGGCGAAAGAGTACGAAAATTATCGTCAGATCAGTAATGATGATTGTCGAGAATGCTTTAGATACCTTACGGACACTATGTTCACACCCTGAAGGCACTGGGGACATGGAGAGTGATCATGTTCTCATTTGATGCTACCTTGTATTTGACTAAGTCTTTATTAAACGGGTGATCAAGCTCATGCGGAGTTGCAAAGGATAGGTGTGACAATTTGATAGGTCAGGTGAGTTGCTAGAATCGTCTTCCGTGCTTCCAAAGTCGGTCTTTGGATTTGCACCTTATTATCAGGTCTTGGCCTCTTGTTGTTGACAGAGGTCTCAACTACAGGTTTTGACTACAGTGGATGACCACATTGAATGACAACAGTGAATGACAACATACCATGGTCATACTTGAGGTGAAGCTCAGAATTCAGTGTGCGAATACACTATTAGGTCTTTGAGTGGATCCAGACTCACTGCTTGGTGTTGCTCAGCTTAGTCTCACGTTGAAAACATGCGTCTTCATCTCAATGCTCTTGGTATTAGTTCTTATCAGATTGAAACAAGACATGTTCTCAGTCAAGAGAGTTGCATTTGAGGCATGAAAGCTCTGAATGCGGAAGCTCCCACTAGTGAAGTCTTCGAGAGGTGGTTACTTTCACCCACCAAGCTACTACTTCAGCTACTACTTGTTAACCTCTATATCGGTGTTTGTCTTGACTACTGCTTCACGTTCATAATAATATACATCAATTCTCTATTTAAATACCATGTCCTCTTCTATGACTCTGTGACAACCACAGACTCGGGTCTCAACAGGTAGACGTTCTTATCGTGAGTGAGACCATCATGGGTACCAGTGTTGGACACCTTACCAATCACTCCAAAAGGTCCACGGTCACACTCGGCACATGCCAAGAGTCGCTCAATCGAAACAGTCGTTTTTCCATCGCTAGAAACCAGAGACGGTTCCTGACCAGCTTCAAACACGGGTTTGGTGACGGAAATGTTGTCGAAATCAAAGGGATCGTAAAACGGCAGGAAAAACTCCGATTCGGGCGAAGAAACGGCTACCGAGGTCTCCTTCTCATTTGTCTTCTCATTCTCCTTCTCATCGCCACCCTCAATGGCTTTTGTGTCGCTTTTTTCACTATCAGTCTTCTCACTGACCTCCTTTCCATTGACGAAATTCAGAGCAGCCTTCTGGACCTTCAGAGCGTCTTCAGAGGCAGCTGAAGCTCGCACAAGCAGCTCGACAGGGTGCTTGTTGGCCACAGCCAGCCGGCTCTTGCATTGGGGGTACGGACAGCAGTATTTCATCGTTGTGATGTGGCAGATGAAGAGATCGGAAATTGAGACATGCCTTGATGTACATACACGTTGCATGAGAGACGCACGGAAAATGAAGTGACTAAGGCAGTGGTAAGAATCAGGTGGCGATATAGAGGCAAATGGATAGTTTCGTTGATAACTGTGATTTGCCACAGTGACTCATGCGCTTGGAAGGTGTATTATGTAAGCCTGTATGTGATTATATAAGCACAATAACGCTTATGTAAGTATTGATTATGTAATCGTAGGCTGTGATTAGAGAGTGAAGTAATTGCGCTTTTTGAGGTGATATGAGCAGCTGAGAAGTATTCAACGCCATATTCAAGATACCACTGAAGTTCTGACGCTTCTCCCTTCTTTATTCCTCTGTTATTGAGAGTGTTCAAGTGAAACCATTTTGTCAACAAAGTCTTTCACAAATAGTCTTTTCTTTTTGTTGGTACTACTTGACACACTTTGGGGATCTCTGGAGGGTGCCAAAGTGAATTATTTCGCACACTGTTTACACTGTAGACCCCGTGATTACCCCACCATCTACCCCTCTTTTCCCCCTTCTCAATAGCTCCCACATAGCCCTTGTTTATTACATTCCATATCGTGTTGTTATTGAACATCTCCACATTACAAACACACCCCAATGCGATGTTACCCCAATGTCACGTAACAGAACGAGATCTAGCCAGTGAAAACTAACGATTAAAGACACGTTTGGTATCAAAGTGTAGCCCTCGTTCTTGCGATCAATAATATCCGCTTCTTTTTTAGATAGCTCTTACACTGCATCCAGTGGAGCACTTCTTGTGTATTACCTGTCTGAAACGTCCACAACCCCTTTAATAATTCTCACCACCCTTCCCTCCTACCCCCCTTCACCCTCTTCCTACCTATTCCTCCACCTCATCATGCTTACATAATCACACTAACGCAGGCCAATGTAACCCACTGTGGTAAATGCCGCAAAACGCTTCACCAGAGTGGCCCCAAAGTGCCCAAATACGGTCCTCTGTGTGCCGCAAAACGCCGTTTTTTTCACATTGCACTCCGCAATTCAAACACCTTTGTTGTCCTAATCGGGTCCCCAGGTATCCGATTCGGAAACCCAATTGGGCCGAAAGCTGAGCCGAGGTAGCGGGGTAGATTAGTAAGCAAATGTGGGGTATTAGTAAGTCAAAGAGGCGAAATGGGGAGCTACAGTATTTGACAATGTCTAACTCGTGTATGTTTTTACAGCTGGAATTTGTCTCTCTTATTTGATATTATGTTGAGTATAATATCGTCATTACTCTAAGCTCTCAGTTTCACTCCCCACACTTCTGAAACACACTGTGGGGTTGAGTTGGCGATTATTATATCAATACGCGGAGATGAGAGGGTGTTGAAACAGGGTGTGGACATGATCCATATTGAGTGATTCCAAGTGATTTGGTGACATCTACGCTTAGTCGTACTACTTGTAGCTGCACTTGTATCGTGTACTTGTACTGCTAATGACTGTCTGTAAGAGTTCTCTTAAGTACTTACTTAAGCTGCTGAAGAACTGCCATTGAAAGCTCGAAAAGCGTCAAGATCAGTCAAAGACTGAACACCTCAGTTTCAGAGGTTCAATCACCTGTTCAATTGTATTTCTGAACTCATCTATTCTTCAATGAAGTCTTGTTCGCTACGGTTTCGAAGTCAAGCAATAACCAAGTCTGAAAGATCTGATAAGATTATGTCTTCAGACTCAACTTCTCTGCAGTCAAGACCTTTTCTTAGAAAGCTCCAATTGAGCTCTCTTTCAGACTGTTTCGCTATCCTGTACACTAGCCCCTCCACTCTTTATACGGTATCATTACATTCATCTATATACAGCCAATGGGCAATGCGTGTGTGCTTGGGGGCACGTTAAATTATCGGCCGCCGCAGTGTCATCTATCAATCAAGTCACTGACGGCCATTCGAGAGCTGGACGACGTCGAGGGCGTGGACTGGCCCGTCGAGGGGCCCGTCGACGGCCCTGCAGTGTGTGGCTGTGATCCAGGCTGGGGTTGTGAGCCCGGCCCTCCACTTTCGCCGGGCTCGTCCCTCGTCGACGACGTGGCTGCGCTGGACGCGTGGTTCAGACCGGCCATGGCCAGCATGCTAAGCGAGGAGGCTGCGCCCTGGGCCGCGGAGGGATGCGGCGGAGGCACGCCCGAGCTTGGAGATGTGCCAAACGGCGTATGAGACGCCGAGCCGCCTCCATACGGCGTGTGTGTGCCCGTGTGTGTGCCACCTGTCGATCTGGGCGCAATCTCCATGGGAGGCAGAGTGGGAGGCACGTGCCGGCCAATGGACAGCGACCGGATCGACGGCAGCTGCACGCCCTCCAGGTCCCGCGGGTGGATGCGCGGGCTGTGCGCCGGGGTCGCCAGGGGCGTGTGGTCCGGCGTGGGGCTCTCCGAGTTGGAGAAGGTGGGCGACGACGGCGCCGTGGAGCTCGGCGAGTTGGGCCGCGACTTTTTCGACCGGTGCCACGGCTCCGAGTCGTCCCGCCCGCTCATGGGCGTCATCCGCTGCAGACCCGCAAAGATGTGGCCCTGCAGCCCGTGATGGTGGTGCGGAGGATGCAGGTGCTGCGGGTGCGGGTGCTGGAAGTGGTTGGAGTGCGTGTTGCCTCCGTGCGACGACAGCGACGTGCCCGACGAGAAGCCGTAGGGCGGGCCGTGCGACGAGCCGGGCGTGCCGGGGTTGGACGACGGCGCGGGAGGGCGGCTAAAGTACGACGCCAGCGCCGGCGAGGACTGCGTCGACTGCAGGGGACTCGACGACGGCGAGTGGTTGAACGGGCTGGAGGTGCCCGAGGGGGCCGCCGAGGGAGCACCAGACGACAGGCCCGACGGCGGTGCGTTCTCACGCTCCAACTGCTGGGATGCCGCCGTCGCCAGCATGTTCATGTCGAACGTGGACCGCGGGTACGTCGAGTGCGGCACACGCACAAACATGGGCGAGCCCGGCGTGCTGTTGGGCGCACTGGGGGCTGCCGAGTGCGGTCCTCCGGGGGGAGGGTGGTGCAGCGGCGGCAGACCAATGTGAGTGGGCGGTCCGGGATGATGGACCGGAGGAGCGCCCAGAGGTCCACCGGGGGGTCCGCCTGCTCCTGCAGGTCCTCCAGGGCCGCCGTACGGACGGTACAGCGAGGCCTGGCCCATGGTGGGCGACGAGGGCACGGACGAGTACGGCGTGGAGTAGGCCGACGAGTACTCGCTCTTGATGCCCGACGAGCCCGGGATGGGCGGATGGGCGTCGTGGTGGTCGACGAGATTGCTGATGGCCACCAGGCGGTCTGTGCGGTCATCCTTGGGCGTCTGGGCACCCGAGCCTCCCTTCTGCTGGGCGGCAGCATTGTGGGCCGCTGCGGCAGCGGAGTTCATGTTTTTGGCCCGCCGAGTGTTGGGGTTTAGATGTATGCGCGAGTGGCGGGTGAGCTCGTCGCTACGGCTGAACCGCTTGGTGCACCCCGGAAACGTGCACTCGTGGGGCTTTTCGCCCGTGTGTGTGCGGATGTGGCGGGTCTGGTGCTCGAGCCGGTGGAACGCCTTGTCGCAGATGGGACACTTGTAGGGCCGGGGCATTTCAGACTTGCCGGTCTTGGGGTTGGTTTTGGGCACCGTGCGGTGGGTCGTGGACTGCTGGAGATGCGACGGCACCGCCACCGGGGGCGGATGCATTTCTCGGTCCGAATTGGTCGCTGTGAATTCCATCGTGTGGCGTGCGACGGGGTCGTAGAGTCCTGAGTTGTTTGTGACACCTGACTGAGAGACTAACCGAGGATGCCAATGAGGTAAAACAGGTGGTCGTGGAGGTGTTGGGTTGTCCTGCTGGTCTAGTTGCTGGTTGATGCCCTAGTTGTTCAGATGTTTGTGTTGTCGCTGTTTGTGTGCTGTTTGTGTCGCTGTTTGTGTCGCTGTTGCGTCTGTGTAGTGTCGCTTGTGGCTGTGTGTGTAATGTCGCTGTTCACTGTCTGTGTAGTGTCGCTTGTGCAATGTCGCTGCTCACGTCTGTTTGCGTCTGTTTGCGTCCGTGTCTAACCGTCAGCTTTCAATGTCTCGACAGCGACTCGTGTGTCCAGTTGTGGAGATAAACAGTGGTGTTGAAAATTAATGTGGGACGAGCGAGAGGGGGAAAGCTTATTTGCGCAAGGTGGGATTTACTTTTGCTGCGCTAACCATGCAGCCCGCACAACAGCCATGGAGGGGGTCAAACAAAAAGTCGGTTGATGAGGTGGAGAGGGGAGGAGAAGAAAAAAGAACTTCTCAAAGAGATCTCCACGTCTTTATATATACTCCACGGCTTCTATTTGTGTCACACCTCACCTGATCTCCCAAGCTACTTCCCCACAATTATGTAATATCTGAGAGATAACTAAGGCTGAGATGAGAACGGGGAAATGGAAGAAACGGTAAAACAGAACGTGGAAAATGGACAAACCTGGAAAACGAACAAACCAGGAAAACGGAATTGACAAAAGACATATCCCCCACCACCTCATCACATGACTAATCACATGACCCATTAAACCCTCACGCCTTGCGCAATACAACTCTAAGCCGGTTAGCACTCTGGGGAAGCCGCAACTCTCGGCACAAGTGGCAACTCTGAGACAGTACAATGTGATTGTCGACAACTGAGGTATAAATAGATAGGGGATGAGATGAGGTGAGGTGAGGATACGTAATGTGTACAGACATGAACACGTGTTCTCAAACACATACTCTCAAACACTCTCAAACACCCACCTACACTCTCAAACACCTTAGTTCCATGTATCTCGTCTCCCACCATCTCACCTCAAAGTGGCTACTATTCAACCGTATGGAAAACGTCCAAGAGTGGGGTAGCCATAGGGGTGAATTATGGCAATAGACGGAATAAAGGAGTGCTGGGTGTGTCACGTGATCAGCTAGCCAACAATCGCCATCATATCACATGATAAACATCCCACTATTCCAAATCTCCTTTACACCCCACCATCGGCCCTTCTCATCTGCTTCGGATAAATATCAAACCTCCGAGGTCTCTTCGGACTATAAATTTCCACCCTGCATGGTCGGTGAAAGAGAGTAATTGGGTGATACAGAAGGCTTTGTGTGAATTTAAAAGTACCCCTGAACTCCCCTGAACGCCATCATTCCAATGGTACTACTCTCATCTCTATATCTCTGTTATTCGTCCCGAAAAACTCCCTCCTGTTCACCCCACCAAAACCTACATTCGGTCTATCTATGCATGTGAGAAGTGCCAGAAAAAATGACAGTCTAGAAGAAATTTTTTTCAGAAGTAAGCAGGAAACAATGTGTGGTCACGTGACCGGAAATTCGAGCTGACATGATGCACAATGTTTGTCACGTGACCCGATCTTCAGGACCCACCACATCTATAAATACCTTCCATGCGTCGACACCGTATTCCAGAGTGGGTCGATGCAAAAGGTGCATGGGGTGGAGATCTTTTTCGCTGCAAAAAATGCAAAAAGAAAACGCGAAGTGGAATAGGTGGGAGACGAATGTGTTCGTTAGTTTGGTGGTGGTGTAAAAGTAGGATGCTTGTATGATTGAGTGTAAAAGAGTGCTCTAGCTATATAGTAAGGTAAGATTTGTTCAACAAGAGGGTTGATGTGATATACTTGTCATGTACAGTGTTTAAAGACTCGTGTACACTCACCTGATGTTTGATTACTCAGCCAAATGCCTTAGAAGTCACATTTTCCCCTTTTCCCATTTCCAAGTCCTCTTCCTTTTCTCCCTCTAAACCTGCAGCGGCTCAACGTTCACGCACAACGTTCAACGTTCAACGGTGTTTTAGACCATAGATGCGGTTTATGAATGAGTGATTAAAGGGTGTGGTGGGTGTAGATGAGAGTATCTGCTCTACAGCCACTCAGAAGACATTCATACAGCCTCTTCTATGTGGCTCAACTGTTGAGTTCATAATTGTTTGAGAGCTTTGAAACGGGACAAAAGTGTTTGTCTTGGTGTGGTGTTCTGTAGCATCACCAGTAGGGCCATATACTTTAGTGTGTAGCACTTTTTGCACTGTAGTGCGATCTGAAGCACTGTATTAGGACTCCCGTTACGTTCCATTGTATATTGGCATGGCTGAATGCCGATCTCCCGTGCTACATCGCTAGCGCCTAGCTCCTAGCTTGAGTCTACTTGTTCACGCTAATGTAACGTCTTCAGCAAATGAGCCGTTGAGTGGTTAGTGTATCCGATGTAAGCTTAGCGGGTTGTGTTACTGTGGTGATTGGTGGCTGGTGATTACTAAGATGTTAGGGCTTTGAGTATTGAGTATTAGACAGCGTAGAATGACAGCAGAACACACCGTTTCTATCATCACCCATTCTATAATTATTATTAGAGTGACGTGAGAAGCTGGTGTATTTTATCTGGTCTAACAATGATAACATAGTGCATGAGCCGGTGGTTTAGTTAGAGTAATTTCAGCGATTAATGGTAGGCCCAATAACTTGAGCTTTCCAAGATCCTCTACAAGTACTTGTAGCTATAGAATGATAACAGCCGTTGTGTATCTTCTGATGACTGTTATAAACGAAACACTGAGTGATTATGGCTAAAGATCACCATGACGATTATGACGATTCTGAGATTTCTGAGCTCATATCATTCAATATAGAGCAACACGCCTTCCTTTAGCTGTAGTGTGTCTTGAAAAGGAAAACTTCTTGTTCGCAAGACTTGTAATGTATAGAAGAAGCCATGATCAGTAGCCTTATCTGATCTATTACTGCAGGTTCTGAGATGATCAGTGATCGTCACTAACAAACATCTCCTATCACTCATGGAGCAAGAATCACTTATTACTCGTATCTACTTGGTCTACAGTGTACCGTTTTCGCTTTGCTCAAACGGTGGTCAGTTCATACAATACATTAACATCTATAAATAGGCGGGAGAAGTCTCGATTCTGGAATGGGTGTCGTCAGAAGAGTGTATCCTCCCTCTTTTTACAAGGCTAGTGAAAGCCTCAGGTGTCGTTGTGTTTTCGGCGGATAAATCCGTTTTGGTTGTAATGACAGTGTCAGCAAGCTGACTTTTTGGGACAAAGTCCGTTTTTTGACCTGACTAAACAGGTTTTTGTGACCTGACTAAGCAGATCTTTTTTTCTTTTGGATTAGTGCACTTTACCGGCTTCCAAATCAACTTCAGTCACCGAAGAACTACTTGAGCAAATATCCAGCGTCTCCTCCTTCTCCTCCTGGTCCTCCTCGTCGTCGTCGATGATCAGGTTGGCAATGACTCCCACGAACCCGGTGACGGAGAAACCAGAGCTCATGACCAGCTGGATAGCGTCGAGGAATCCCTGCAGCGACTGGTTGTCTCCCTCGTAGGTGAACACAAAAGAGAACCAGTTGTTGACCAGCGTGGCACCCAGACCGAGCACCAGAGACGCAGTGAGCACAATTCTGTCTCTTCGGGTGATGGGGTTTCTGGAGATGATGGCCAGACCAGACACTGCCACCGAGGTGAACAGGAAAGTCGTCATTCCTCCAATCACAGGTTTAGGAATAGACACAAAGGCTGCGGCAAATTTCGAGAAAATGCCCATGATGAGAATGAAGAAACACGCCCAGCCTCCAGCCTGTCTGTTTGCACACTTGGTCAGCGAAATGACTCCGTTGTTCTGGGCAAAGGTGGAGCACGGAGTGAGAGTCAGAAGACCCGCAATCGAGCCAATGATGCCGTCTCCTCGGATACCGCCCTTGATTCGGCTCTCGTACTCGGGTCCCGACACGGCCACTCGGGAAACGTCGCAGGTGGCCGTGATATCGCCAATGGTCTCCATCATGATGGTGAGGTAGACTGCGAGCAGAGGAAGCACGACTGGGCCGTACAATTTGAGCGGAAACGTTGTAGTCCACAGGAAGGTGGCCACGGGAGCCTCGTTGATGGGTGTAGCGTCAAAATAGCCACAGGCAGCAGCCACAATACAGCCGACAAGAAGCCCAATCACCACAGCACACGATTTCATGATAGGAGCTCCGTACTTTTCACAGGTGAGAATAGCAATGTAAACGAGGAAGCCCAGGCCGATAAACTGCGCAGAGCCCCACGGAGCAGCCATGGGAGCGTCGTTGGAAGGACACAGCATGAAATCTCCGCTCGTGGGACGTCCAAAACACGCGCCTGCTCCTCCAGCCCAGTCCTTGAAGCCCGACTGGATGAGAGACACGCCGATAACGAGCACCACGGGGCCTGTGACAACCGGGGGAAACAGTTTCATGAGAAATTTGGACGGCAGGAACGAGCAGAGAAGCTCAATCAGCGCACAAAGAGAGGCAGTGGCAATGATCATTCCATAGCCCTCAGGACAGGGCAAAGGAGCTCCGGTTTCGCTCACGGGACACACGCCGCTCTTGTACATGATGGGCAGACCGGTGGTGAACACGGTGATTGTGCTGAACGAGGCTCCGACCACAGAAATCAGACCAGTGCCCACGTACAGATGGGTGCCTGGAATTCTGAATCTGATGATATGGATGAGCGACAAAAGACCCGAGCCAATCATCGCCGCGGAAACGAGATACTGCGTCATCTGCGCGTCGAAATTCGCAGCAGAAGCCATCAAAAGAGGAGGAGTCACGATTCCGGCAATCATGGCCAGCGAATGCTGAAATCCAAGCAAAATCGCCAAAAGAAGAGGCAACGAAGAGTCCACGGCAAAAAACGTGGACCGGTTCTTGTCGCCCTTCTTGCTTCGCTTCATGAACGGAATCTTGGGCGTAAACAGAAACTTGTAGTCATAGTCTCCAATTAGACCTTCCCTGGTCGTCGTTTTGAACTTGATGGTCTCATAGGCGCTCTTCAGACCTTCCGAAGTCGCAGAAACACATCCCCGCAGGCTCTTCTTGACATCCACAGCCTTGATCTTGTCCTTGACCTCCAAATCTCCTCCAAAAATAGTCATGTCGATGTGTCTTGTGTCGTCTTCAAAAGTACTACTAGAAAGGAGGTATATTAAATGCGTCCAAAATGATTGTGAAAATCGCTTCAGACCGAACTTCGAACCACTCCTGTTTTCGTTTGTAGTATGTTTGATGACGGGGAAAAGCACAGCGTAGGCCTTCGTCTATATATTGTGCAGGTTTTTCACATAGAGTTTGGAAAAACGGTCTGGGGAAGGTCTTATAAAAGGGGTATGGTGGTAGCTGTAGCGTTGTAAGTGGTATCATTCGAGGGGCCGCTTCATGAGAAATACAATGCTGTTATTCTCATCTCTCTACCTCTTCTCCTCGTTCCACAATATCGATTATCAAAAACATCAGGGTCCATTAAACTTTTGCAATTATTTTAGGGGCTTTTTGGAAATTTTCACTGCTACGCGTGTACATGTCGCTAAATTGAGCTGAAAAATCCGCAACGTAGCCAGCCCTCATAAGTCGTTATTTCCTCGACCGATAGACGCCAGCGTGTCTGGTTGTCGTTCTGGAAGAGTTTTAAAAACCTCAAAATCAGCCGAGCGAAATAAACTTCACCAGCCCTGGATCCATTCAGCCGGATTCTTCATAGAATGAGTTGTAGAAAATGTATTTTAAATCTGAAAAGAGAAATCAATTTAGGCAACGCTACTTGTGCTACAGTCGCGTTTCCAGCTCTCTAGCTACATTTCCAGACGGTCTAATGAGGAGCTGAAAAATGACTCGGGATAAAACGTTTTTGAACTCAAATTTCGGGATGGCGGAAGTACTTCGGGAAGGGTTTGGGGGTGTTGGAGGGGAGCTATGGAGAAGGCAAAAGTGTCATGTGATCTATGGGGAAGTCACGTGACTTCTGTAAAACTCCTATCACGTGACATCCACTACTCCTCTCAAAAACCACTAGTTCCCTCTCAACGGCCATGCATGCACGATGGATGGAATTATCGTGTGACTGATTGGATTCGACTAGTGGCGAGGCTGAGTGTGATTATGTAAGCGTTAAGTCACGTGACTAAACCCTCTTTATGGTCACATGACTTGGTCAGGGCTCTTCACGTGAAACTTACATCTATCACGTGAAAAGTCAGCCAAATAAGACACCACTGAGACACGCGACGTGATCTGAAATAGCTGTACATTTGCGACGTGTTTCATGAGCGATATTCTGTGCTTCACTGCGCTCCTGGATTCTTTCCTGTGCTTTTTGGAGGTATGCTGCGGTTTCTGGAGGTGGTAGGAGACGTTTCAGGAGAAAAAGGTGGACAACTTTTGATCAAGAGGAGCTATGTGAAATCTGATTGGTTGGTTGTATTCGCCTCGCTCAGGCGGTCATTTTGACATATCTATCAAAGCAATACGTTTGCACTTACCGTTTTCTAACTGAGCTCCACTTTCAATGACATCACCATTCTTTCCATAGAGTTTGAGATCGGTACATTCCTTGGGCGGTCACGTGACTGTGCTTTTTTTAGGTTGGGTGTTTAAATAATATCTTGTTGACCATGTGCAAGTGAGTCACAGGATCGGGAGATGAGTAAACAGTCGATAGGGGCTGTTGTGCCGGGGAAATGAGGTCTTTTGTGCTGTACAGTGGGTCACGTGACTGCACAGAGTTGATTCCCCCGTTCTCCAGCTGGTCTCGTATTTGTACATTGCATCGTGACTCTACGAGGTTTTAAATTGGATTTTCAAAAAGCAAGCAGGTTAATTTCGGGGATTTAAAAAATGGGAAAAGTTGTGATTTGAGAAATGTAGAGAGATGTGAGTGTCGTAGTTTTTTGTAGACCATCTGACCGTCTTACGTAGTCTGAGCTATCAATTTCGATCCCTATTTCACACCTCCCCGTTTGATTATTCATATGACTCCTCATTAATTATCCTACATTGGTTACATTTACATGCATGCAGTGAGCCGTGAGCTGTAGGGAGTACATGTGACGTTTGAGATGTTGAGAACCCGGTTGTGGCTGTTTCAAGAGCGTTATTTATAGTCCGCGCTCTCCCCGTTCTCACCCCCTACTCTGTTGGGCTCGTCGGATTTTTTCCGCTTATTTTGGACCGTCCACAGTGTTATTCAGACACCTCTCTGGTTACGGCGTTAGCCACATGGCCAACTTTAATGTCCAGGCAGACAGCTTTTGGAAAGAAAAATACAGTGAGATCGGGAAATGCGAAACAATACTGTGGGCGATATACAAGAGATAGAGCAAAATCAAAAGCACCATTGTATTCCCCTTGTTCGTAGCTTCATTTTGATGCCTCTACCGTCTTTTTTCCATGCCTACAAGCCCTCTTGTCAAATCCCCCTCATGTCGTCCTGCCTTTCTCTGATTGGCTGGGATTTCAATATGGCTTTAATGAGAAATTTTCTCCCAACGCTGGCGTAGTTCTGGTCCCGCTCCTGCGTACATCCGGTCCCGGGCCTCGGGAATCGCAAAAAAGACTAGGTTTGCGTTGTGTTTGGCCAAACAAGGAAACTAACGAGGTAGGCCTCCCAAGCGCTTAAAAAAACAGGCTTTTTTTTCGCCTGCTCTGTGGTTCGCTCGCAGCTACAAAAAATAGTGCCTGGCCTGACTCTCTCTCCCCAAACCACATTACTCTCGGTCTGTGCGTTTGCCTACTCTCGACTCCGCCTCGCAAGCACGCCCCAACCCCCAGGAAACGGAGCTTTTCGCTAAGTCTTCGTTTCGCCTCTTCTACCCCCCCGGTACATGGCCCTAGTGACTCTTCTCTCAACATGGCCTTCCAGTACCCCTACAGCCACCCCCATATGGCCCAAGCCCCGCCCATGGACCAGGGCTACTTCCACCAGGCGCCCCAGGCCCCGATGTCGTCCCACTACTCGCACTACTCGGACTACGACATGACCCGCGACATGGGCTACGACATGACCCGAGGAGGGTACCCTGCTTACCCTCACTCCATGGGCTACCCTCCCCAGGTGGTGCCGCCTCCCATCCAGATGCCGGCGCCCCAGGTGGCTCCCCCAGCCGTGACCGGAGGCGTGTCGGCCACGCTGGACTACGAAATCAAAGACATGGCCGAGTTTCTCACGTCCATGGCGCTGGGCATCATGAAGCCCAAGCCCGAGGTGGCCCACGACGCGTTCAAGGCGTTTGCGTCCCAGGTGCTGTCGGCCACCAGACTGCCCCGAGCCACCGTGGTCCTCTCGCTCGTCTACCTCTCCAAACGGTGGGCCATGAAGGACCTCGAGCAGAGCGGCAAGGACAAGTCCAGCGGCTACATCTACCGCATGTCGGTCGTGTCGCTGCTGCTGGCCAACAAGTTCCACGACGACAACACCTTCACCAACCGCTCGTGGTCCCAGGCCACGGGCATTGCTGTCGGCGAGCTCACCACCCTCGAGGCCGACTGGCTGCAGAAGATCCAGTGGTCGCTGCACCTGGACCAGCAGGACCTCAAGGGCTGGCACCGGTGGAACGACTGCTGGAACTACTGGGTCGCCAACAGCCCCAAGAGCTCGGCCGCCTCGTCGCCGCTGGTCTCGGTGTCCAACTCGGAGGTGTCCACCACCAACACCTCGCCGCACGCGTCGTCGCCCGTCTCGCCCGTGTCGCTGTCCAAGCCCAAGGTCGGCTCCGTCGTCATGACCTCGCCCACCCGGCCGTTCTACACCGTGCCGTCCTGGTACAACGACAACGGCTGCCAGCAACCCCAGCAGCAGCACCCCATGCACCACCAGCCTCAGCACGCCCCTGCCACGTTCACGTCCTACTTCCAGCAGTCGTTTGCGTCCGTGGGACCTCCCGTGCAGCCCCCGATGCAGGCTCCCTCGATACCCCCGCCCCAGGGCCACCCCCACATGGACCAGCGACAGCAGCTGCCCCCTCAGGTGATGCCCATGCCCCCGCCGCACTACCCCGAGTGCAAGGAGGGCCCCATTGCCAGTTACTACAACCCCGTGTGTGACTGCGCCCACTGCGTCTTCGACCCCTTCCCCAAGCACGTGGTTGCGTGTTAGGGCAAACAGGGAGACGATGACCGCCTCAGCTAACATGGATCTAGTCCCAGGCCTACTGCCAATGTCACTCTAATGATTGGCGGGTGGCTTCGCTCGGTATGAGCACCAAAGCCCTACTGGATGAATAGTAGGCAACCGCCTGATTTGGCACCGCCTGATTTGGCATCTTCAGCCTTATTGGCGCTTTGCGGCCCGCGCTTTTGAGAGTGCCGGGCTCGCCCCTAAAAGTCTTTGGACACTTGAGCTTCTTCTTGCGGACGCTTCTCTTTGAAGAGTCCGATTTATGGGATATTTTATTAATAATGGATTGGATACTCGGCCGGGCGACGCGTTTGGAATTTGATAATGCGAAAACCCGAAAAACACGAACAAACCTGAAAACGACTGAAAAAAAAAGACAGAAAACGGAAAAACGACAAAAAAGGAGGAGGTTCCCGAGTCGAAGCCGGCCGGTATCGTGGAGAGAGTATGCGAGATTTGGGTATGTTTTGATTGAATGATTTTGATACTATTTTTTTGGCTTTTTTGGATTTTCTAGCAATATATGATGAGCAGAGCTCGGCTATGATGGAAAGTGTACAAGTAGAGTGCGTTCCGTATTTTACTGGTCTGTATTTTGTAGTTCATTGGAACGAGACATCTCAGCTCTTTTCATTGGATATCTCTCATTGCTCAATAAGTCCCGAGGCCAATGTCTTAGATGAGTGAGTTTATGTTGAGAATGGAACATGATGGATGTTGAACTGTTGTAAACAGCAATACTATGATACTTGTACAGTGCTAACACGTGGGCTGTCGGCAACCACAATGGCCGCTATCACATTGTTCTTTTAGGGGGCTAATTACCTGCTCTTTGTCCTGTCACCCTTGTGTCACAGGCTACAGTGTCTTGTCTATCTATAACTTCACTGGTTGCTTTCACTAGCACGTGCGTCAGCAACTGTTGAGTGATCGTGGAGGTAATGTCGGCAGTTGGGTGATATTGTGTGTTGTGGATTATGTAATACAGAGAGTGATTTCAGATGGCTTTATAAGTGTCATTCGAGTAGATGTCTGGGTTGAGATGGGAAGGATGTCTGAATTTCATGTGGTGAGGGGGTATAATAAGTGTATATTGTGACTCGTGAGATCATTCTGATTCGAATGGTATATTGAAGTTGTAGGAGATGTTGGTATTATATTCTTCAGGGTGCACTTGTCTAAGGGGTCTGAGTTCTGAAATTGCAATACGTAACCAAGGGGCAGAACTTCGGAGATGAGTGCTACAAATAACTCGTCAGCGTATAGTCAAAACTGGTGAATTCTCTGAGATATTGTGGCGCATTCACTTGACTCTTCTCATATTCGTTCGGCACAATAGGGGACTCTTTGGTGTACCAGTCAGCAGAGTCATGAAGACCATCCTAAGACTACTCAAAATGTATATCTTGCGCTCAAACCTCTTTGGAAAGACTTTCAAATGCTTTTTTAATCATCTTCATAAGCTCTTTGGCTCGATATCTCTCATTTGAAAGGAGAAACACCGAGTTCCCATCACCCTTACTTTAGTTAATGTTGTTAACAATTTCACACACTCTTCCCAACTATCTTCCAAGTAACGCAGCACAACGCCTAGAAGGCCAATATGATCAGAAGAAGACAAAACATATCTTGAATTAACACCACCCATCCGTCTAATACCAACCAAATTACTCTCATTCTTCCATCTCCTCTTTATTACCCATATAACACCATCTCTTACCCACGATTAGTCACTTCACATGTTACCAACCGACATACAAACCACCTCGAAAAGTGCAAAAAAGAAGCCCTTGCGAGCTCAATGACAACCGAGAGATTCGAACTCTCGCCTCCGAAGAGACCAGGAAATTATTGCTAAGGTATGACCTTAACCTGGCGCCTTAGACCGCTCGGCCAGGTTGCCTGTGGACTTCGGGGGATGAGAGGAGTCATAGAGCGAGAAGTTTGCTTAGTAAGCAACAAAGAAATAAGACAAACAAAAATTCCTACGCTTTTGAAAGTCTATGCTGCTTTTATTTCACCAACAGAGCTACGTTTCGAATTTTCCATAATTTATTAACATTTCTTCTGATTAAAGTAAGTTAATTCAAATAACTCCAAACAAATCCAATTAAAATCGCATACATACAATGAGAGTATCATTCAAGTTCCTATAGCCAGGCCGTCTCGTCTATACCACTCTCATCACTCCACCTCCACTTTTGCAAAACCTCATCACCCATTCCCACTCCTACCCTAACCACACGAACTCAAGTTTTACACCACGCGTCTTGACTAATTAACGGTTGATTGAATCACGTGAATCAGTGATCAATCCCAGTATACCCATTCTCACGTGACTCAGATACCCTTTTGTCACGTGATCTTCTATTCCATGAAAACAGGAACTCCCCTGGACGACCAGCTCAAGCTGAATCTTGGAACTCGAGTGATCGAGCTATGTTCGACTCCTGGACATCCTCTGGCTCGCACTCTGGTCGATTCGCTCGTGACCAGCACTCTAGAAGAAGGCAGAGCTGTTATCTGGTGCACTGCTAATCGTAGAGTTGATGAACAGCGTTTTCTAGAGCAGTTGAAGGAGAGACACAATAACAGGTCCTCTGAGAAGCCACGGCTTGGGTCTCTGTTTGTGGTTCATACTCCGACTCTGGCGATGCTTTTGGTGGCTCTCAGGAAGAATATCCCCAAAGTTCTCGTTGAGGAAAGAGCCAAAGAGATCAAGGCCAGACACGATGCAGGCATCAAGGCTACGTTGAGCAACAGACACGGTTCTTTGGTGGTTATAGACGAGATTGCGACTCTGTTGCAGCTCTCCACAGGTCCCTATTCGTCTACAGAGACTGTGGCTACAGGACGAGGAGTTTCGGCTAAAATGTCCATTGTGGCTCTCTACAGAACGATAGGAGAGCTCATTTACTGTACGCATACAAACGTGGTGATGCTGGACTCGTTTGCGACCAAGTTTGTCGATATCGCCGAGATTACGTTTGAAGCTGAGCGCAGGAGAAAGGAGGAGTGGATGGAAGAGATAGATGTGGTTCCTCCTACTCCTACTCAGCGCATGGGTCCTCCTAGGAATACGCCGATTAAAAAAGGAGATGAGCTGAGGGGATTGAGAGAAATGGTGCCGTTTATGAAACTGCAGGGACCGGAGAGACAGCTGTGCCATGCCAGAGTGCAGGTCATCTACAGAAACGGAAAACCGCACATTGACATGCAACATAGACAGGATAGGAGGAAGACCAAGAAGGAGATGGAGGTGGGGGTAGGTGGGTGATGGAGATGGGGAAAGTCTGACTGATCGGTGGCTGAAGGAGCTGATGAGGTATGCTTGAATTTGTCAGCTCTTCATGGGCCTCTACTTTTTTTCATTCTTTTGCTAAAGAGAAGTATTCGAAGCTTTATTCACGCTACCTGTCTTTGTCTATTCATGGCTAGCTCGTTTGCTAATCATATTGTCAGATGTTGTCGTATGACACTGGGTACTAATAGTCGAATGATACTATCTACATATAGTAACGTCTTCTAGCACTACAGTGGCTTCTTTGCTACCTGCTATTCAAGCCTATGAATTCCCTTGATCTGCCACTTCTCAAGTTTCGGTTCTTTGGATTCAAGCCTTTCTATCGCTACAGTCTCTTGGTACCGTTCTGTCATTCGGTATTCACCGTTTCGGTCAAGAGTTCTTTGGCTTAGAGAGACTATGTCTGGAGCTCTCTGAACGACTGCTGAATGTCCGCAACCTCAAATTATCAATATCGATGTAATGATGTCTAACTGAAGCTGTAGTTGATCACGTTGTCTGATGGGAGATGGTATTGTAGAAATGAATAAGACATGTCTCTGGTAGAACTCAAGCATATCATAAGACGACTCTCAGACTACATAGGTACCTAAAACTCTTCCTCAATACCTGTAAAAGCACTCTAGCTAGAGCGGAGTATAGTGCAGTCAAGTTCGATCATGACCTTCACCACCTTAGCCGTTGAGAACAATGACTATGAGAAAGCGCTTTGAAGACAATAAATCTCACTTGACAAAAACATTAAATCTGAAAATCTACAACTTCCCTTCCTCCTTGTCCAACTCTGTGCCTGCCAAGCCAGCACACAAGGCTCTCATTCTTGATGGCAAGCTTATAGCTATGGTGTCTCAGATGGTTTATCGAGAAGACATTTCAGTGACTGCATTGGTTGGGCTTGTAATTCTTCAATTTGACGACTTTCATCCACGCAATTGTCATATTCCAGAAATTCATCATAATCTCAAGTGACGAACCCTGACTAACCCTGGCTAAACTTGGTTGGACAAAAACTGTGGTAGAGAGGTAAACATACTAGAGCTCTGTTCATGAGTGCAATAACTCAGCAAATAGCGTCATAGAAGTCCACATTATCGCCTTTGAGGAGTTATAGCGATAATTGTAAGCTCAACGCTTCTATTGCAATCACTCTAGACCATGCGTGTCTATATAACTGATATGTTAAAAAACTGTTGACGCGATATCAATATCCTAGTGTTATTTTAGAGCCCTTTTTCATTAAGATAGTTATCATATCATTAAGATGACTCTCCAAGGGCTCCCTGAGCTCCTCCAAGTAGCAAGCAAGTATCACACCACACCAAACACGCACAGAAGTAGTGAGAGCTGATATTTGAGTCTGGTTCAACTTGTACCACTTGTGGAAGTGTATGATCGACTTTACCACTTCTTCTTGTCTTTACAACACCAATAACATCCCCTCTCATCTATCATCAATACACAACCTAATTCATGTTTTGGACCACCTTATTTGTGTGACACGAGAACATGGACCATAATTCATTCAACAGCAACGCAACGACCACCCCGTTTCTGCCATCAAAATCGTCTCACTTTCCCGATCATTTTCGTACCACTCACTCCCCATTCCGACGTGTTACGCGTCTGACAGTTGGAATTCTCTGCACGAAAACGAACCCACATTCCATCTCATCTGTCTAAGATACCCGAGACTGATCCATCGTTTCGACGAGTCCGTGCGCTCTCTTCTTTCCAGCTTCAACGTCATTCCTGCCAGACACTTTTCATACATCAAAGTGTATATGAATCCTGGTTAGCTAACATAACAGAAGGATAGAATAACGGTTGTGCTAAAAGTGGGCTAAACAGGCTAAAAAATAGATCTTATAGGTCGCGTGAACGAGCTGAACACGACTATAGCACTCACTTACTCACACCATCTACTTCCGACCACACCTACACCCCCACGAACGCTATTACCAACATTAGTCAACATTCCGGGAGATTGACAAAACACGTGTGGACATGGCATACGCGCGTGTTTTTGCGGTTTTCGCTCCTTCTCCCAACCACAACAAACACCCTCTTGTTTTTCGGTGCCTTGCATAAGCGGGCCTCACAACAAGAGGCTTCTAAAATATGTGCATTGCATGACTGACAGTGGGTCGAAAAACAGAAAAGCGGATGAAAAAATAGTGACCCAAGGAGAGCTGAAAGCGAGGACAAAAGTGATCATTCATTCCTGGGGGGAAAGGGTGGTGCTGTGAGCAATACAGAACATACCTGTGTGTGCCTAGCTAAACCTGATTACATAATCAAATAGCTACACTGAAGATGACCTGTAAATAGAGACGACTTCCTATTTTCTAATTTTCTTCCGATTCTCACCCCACACCAGGTTAGCCGCATTGGTCGCACTAAATTGGTTCTCTGCACGTCTGACCATTGGGTCATTGGACCGATATTTTTTGCCATATGTTTTCTGCGTCGCCATGACAACGCCAAAAAACACGAACCCCTCAAAACACAAAACACCAGAGTTTAGCACGAGGCAAGGGGTGCAATGCTACGCTGACTGGAAATATGGAAAAAAAATATGGAAAAACATGGAAAAAATATTGCCAAAAAATATCGCAAATATTGGAAAAAATCAGGCTGACAGAAGCTTGTCGTGGGCAGCGGAGTCCGTGTCAGAGACGTACGTATACGTACCACGAAGAATTTCGTCTAGAGCATCCCAGTGTAACCCTAGTTAAGGGATGTTTCATGTTTAATCATACGTAGGGGGTCTATTGTGCTTCAAAGGGGCCCTAACTCTTTCGAAAGCAGCTTTAGTCTGTAGAGCACTGTAGTGAGGGTGATTTCTGTGTGCTTTCGTCTCTGCATTTTTCTCGATTTCTCTCGTATTTTCCATTTTCAAGACATTTTTCTACAGCACGGGGCTGTGTATCTGGGTTCAACAAAAGCAAAGATTGTGTTTAGACAGGGAAAAAAGGCTGGTGTAGGCTTTCCAAAAGGCGAAAAAGCTTTGGAAAAAAAAGGCTGACGAGGCAGACCGAAGGAGGCGCGTTCAACCGTGTCTGGAGGGGTCCAGGAGAGCTCGAAAATTGCCGATTACGTGCCTCTGAACGTGATACCCCGGATTCTGTGCTTGGTGATTGGGTTCCGGGACTCCCAACTACGAAGCGTATTTCGTAAGTAAAATTAGACTCTAGTTGAAGATCGTCCTTAGCGATGAGAGTCGTTTCGGAATGACACCTTGAGAGTCTCGAATCGCCGGCAGATCTTCAGGAGGGTAGCTCTGGGCTCCGTGTGCGGGCTCCGACACCTGTCTTTCTTTTGCTCGGTGTCATTACGTCACAAAAGCAACCACTCCTAAATTGGAAGAGGGCTGGTCATGGGAGTGCAAATGGGACACCAACAGAAAGGAACAAAAAGGAACGAAAATAGAACGAAAATAGAACAAAAATAGGTGAAACTTGCTGTGTTAGTGAGACACAAGAGGGTGAGAGGAGGGTAGATGATTAAACGGAACAAATGTGTGAAAAAAACAACCCACACTATCTTGGATTGCTGTCTGTTATCCATAGCTCATTCCAAGATGCCACGGAACTTGGCTGTCTACTGAGCTCTCTTCTGACACCTCAAGTAATATCGTTAGCCGACGCCCCCAACTAACTCTGAGATTAGATCCAGCCTAAAGGCTTATCGCAGAGGTCTCACCCCTGTAACCCCACCACCGCAGAACATGTGACCGGGTTCTCGGGAGCTCTCCCGTGCGCTAGAGGCGGGTAGGAAGGGTACATACCGTAGTTCAGGGCCCGCACTTGCGGTATCTGTGTATGTGACACTGACGTGGAATGTGTCAAACAAGTGTGGAACGACGTACAAGAACGGACTGTCTGAATCCATCTGAATCGTTGACCTATACGGTACGTTATCATCGTTGACTCTTTTGACTCAGTCTTATCATTTAGTTGCTATGATAACTTCTCACGAGACTGAAATAGAACACCTTGCTATAGCATGGCTTAGTGATTGATTACAAAATGAGTTGTATGAAGTGTCTCCTCACACGGTAATGCCTCACGCCTGGTTACCCAGGACAACCATCTGGGCACCATTGTTTTGGTGTTGATCAGATTGAACTTTGAGTCTACTTTTTGCAAGCGACAGCCAATGTCGACCACCGCCTTCTTTGTCAACAACTAATTGGGCTCTCTTTGGACCAGCACCGTTGCCAATTTTGGCACACTGACAGGCCCCGGTCTTTGCTTTTGCACAACTTGGCCCACACTCAAACTTTCAGCTCATGGATGAACAGCGACGATCGGACGATCCGGGGTGTGGGGCTGTACCTAGAGAAGTGTGTGAATAGTGCTTGTAATTTCTTCTCGAAGCCCAGCTCATCGCCTCACGGGCTAACAGATCTTAGCCAGTTCTCTAACTACGGTTACTGCACTTTTCATTCCACATTAGCTTACATTCCTAAAGGGCCGCCAACCGTCTCCTTTCTCGTGTCGGACCGTGCCTGAAACCTCAACCTCTCTTTTTGTCTTTTGCTATAGGTGAGAAGCGCAATGAAAATGGCGCATTTGGACGAGAGAAAATATTCGAGGCCAGGGATATTGGCGGTATGACAGATGCTTTAGCGAAGGAATTACGACAGAAATAATACGACAATGTGGGCCAAAACTGAAGGAAAGAGCGAGATCCGAGTCTTGGAAGAGTCGAGAAGAAAAAGTGGAGAAAAGAAAGTGAAAAAATGGGAGAAAAGTTGGGTGATCTTACAAGTAGAGAGAAAAAAAAGGATTGTTGGAAAAATCAAAAACCACCATCCTGACCAAGCCAATGAGTATCTGTACTCCGTACACCACTGCACTGCTTGCACTCTCAATACCCCACCACTCGTCTCATTCACATTCTACATGATTCTATGACTTGCTAGGCCGGTACGTGAGATGCTTGGCCCATGCACGGCGCAGCAAGCATGCACCAATATTGGCATCATGTTTGTTTGATTACCTTGCATGTTTTCCCAATTGGGCACCGTGTGTTCCCGAAATAGTCTGCATGAGACAAAGCCCGAGTTTACAGTGCGGAGGAGAGGGAGGGGGATAAATGAGACGAACTAGTGAACGGAAGAGCCCATAATTCTGCTGACTAATCGCAATTGCCAATGGTTATATCATCACCAATTTAATCGATATTCCGTCACCACCGTACAAGTTGTATCCACTTTTCCCCCCCTCCCACAAAGTTCCACTTTTTAGACGCAAGCTTAAAAACAGACCAAGACCAAGACTAAACTTTAGCTCTTCGAACCGTAACCTTAAAAGAAATCCCATCATCACTTTTGTGTTCCAAAAATACATCAGCTCAGTATATAAGACCCCCCCTCCTTCTCTCTTTTGCCAACCAACAAATTCACTTTATCCACTCGCTAATACAATGAAGTTCTCCGTTGCCACCGTCGCCGCCCTTGCCGCCGCCGCCTACGCTCAGGTCTCCAACTCCACCCTGGCCCCCACCACCGAGGCTGTCGCCCCCGTCACCTCCGAGGCTGCTGCCGCCAACGGCACTGAGCTGACCACCGGTACCGTCTCCATCATCAAGACCGAGACCAACGTTGTCACCGCCTACACCACCTACTGCCCCTACCCCACCGAGATTGTCGAGGGCAACAAGACCTACACCGTCACCGAGGCCACCACCCTGACCATCACCGACTGCCCCTGCACTCGAACCACCACCGTTGTGACCGAGACCATCACCACCTGCCCCGTCTCCGAGTTCCCCACCGAGCCCATCACCGAGGGCCCCAAGCCCACCGAGTCCAAGCCCGTCGTCCCCGTCGTGCCTGTTCCCGTTGAGTCCAAGCCTGCTCCCTCTCCCAAGCCCGAGGAGTCCAAGCCCGCTCCCTCTCCCGCCCCCGTGGAGTCCAAGCCCGCTCCTTCTCCCGCTCCCGTTGAGTCCAAGCCCGCCCCCAAGCCCACCGCTTCCAAGCCCGAGCAGCCCGCCGCTTCTACTCCCGTCCAGACCAAGCCCGCCGCCACCTCCGGCCCCGAGCAGGCTTCTTCTGCCAACAAGGTCACCGTCGGTGCCGTTGCCGTCATTGCCGCCGCCGCCTACCTTCTGTAAGCGCGCCCTTGACGAGCTCATTGACTTTCTCTAATAATTTAACAAAATAATTCATACCTGGCCTGCAGTGCCTTAATTAACCAACGATGAGTAGATGAGTGATGTATTGTAGTGTTGTTGTAGTTGTGGAAATGAACAGAATTGAAGAGTGACTTCAGTCGTTGAGATGTGGGTAATTTTGGGGTATCTCTGAAACCTCTACAATAAGGACATGTGCCTATGACCAGTCATGAATATGGAACGGCTAAGGCATGAACTACTTGTAGTCATCCGCACTATGTCCACACTAACGAGATTCATTATAGTCATGCCATTTGTGGGGTGATTCTGAGTGGATTCGAGTATTATTAGATCCTGATACTGCTTCCAAATTACAAGTGCTTGTCTGCCTCACAGGTTTGATTATTCTGTACAAGCACAGAGTGAACATGAAACTGGGGCTCTAAACGAGGCATGGCTGTATGGATTGAGACTGTATGAAGCAAGGAGTACAGCCATCTATTATTTGCGGAGTACAGTACAAGTAGTTGTATCCGTATCTATCATAACTTCTGTCCTTGGACCGAACTTTTGCCGTAATCACATGAGTTGTCGCACTGTCTGCAACTCCGATGTTCAGAACATCAGACAAGACAATCAGACGCGCTGTAGATCCGATCGGCAGTGTACATAACGGCATGTAGTGGAGACATTGATGGGGTTACGAGTATTGGATGGCCTATAGTTGCTCGAGTCTCCAGACTAACCATTGGTCTAATCCGTCTGTAAAAATTTTAGACTGGCTTTGTTGGCGTCTAACTTTGGCTACTGGCTTGAAGCTCTCACCAGTGGGGGCTAACTTTTCTTTCGGAGGAGTAACTTAGCGTTAGCGCTCTTGGGGTCCCTTTCTTACGTCACTAGTGAGACATTATTTATTTTTAGCCCGTGCAAATCGCAAAAGCGAGCGGGTGGTTCGATTGTGGAGGAGCTACTGGTAGCGTTGTACTGTCAGGTTATGATAAGATACATCTTGTATGAGTTTTGTGTGCGTCTTGATCAGATTATGTCGCCAGTATTGGCCAGGAAAAATCTTCATTCCCCGTGTTTGCTAGACTCAGACTCTTCAACCTAGCCCTGATCTTGCCCTAACGCCTAACTCCAGATCTAACCCAAAGGTGAAAAGAGAAAAGAGGCATAGAGCAATCCACCTCAAGTGTACAACCAGTCTCAGTTTATAATAAGAGTCTCAAGCAAGTCTCCTTGGTTACAGGGAGTCTGAAGTCCAGTCTTTGATCCAGTCTCAAGTCTCAAGTCAGTCTTAAGTCTCAAGTCTTCAACTCAAGTCAGTCTTTGATCCAGTCTCAAGTCTAAGTCTCAAGTAAGTCTAGAACTGTCTCAATAAATGGAGATCCCTGAAGCCACAGGTCAGATAGAAGCTATAGAGCTCGAAAAGACGGAAAATTTACTTGCACCTAATACTGAAAGCAATCCAAAGGTCTTCGTCTCTGGCTTAGTAACCGTCTACACCTGCCTAATCCAGAAGGATCGTCGATGCACCGAGAGCCGTCTTTGTCGAGTGCCTGTGTCAAGTACGGTCGTTGACGGAAGACCGGAACATCTATTTATAGGCGTTTGCTTGCATGCGAGATTAACAAACTGCTCAAGGTGCCGTTCATCAGACGGAACTGTTCCACGGTGATTGACTTGTAGCTGACCCGAAGAGGTAGAAAGAACGCCACAAGTAGAAGGAGGTCAAGACGAATGTGAAGGCATACATGATCTACCAGACGAACTACTCTTTCACACCAATTCAGACATTGTTTTTTGCACCCTTTTCAGTTCGCCTATACGAGCAGACTCAATGCACTGAAGAGTCGGGTGAGGGCTTCGGCAATTGGACAATTAGCGAGAGCCAAGAACGCACGGGTGCAAGAGAAAAACTTCGCACTGTAACAGTGGTATCATCGTGGGGAGGAGGGGGAAAGTATTTGGTATCAATACGAACCGATTCACATTCGCCAAATCACAAACCCCTATACTTGTAGCTATTCTTACCACCAATAACCGCCGATCCACGACCCCCAACCTGCACGTCTTTTTCGCTCAACAACTTTTTCTTCATGTTTCGGTCTTTACAGAGACTTTTTCCTGTGGCAGAATTTTAAGGTTTCCAAAAGTCCCAATCGGGCCACACCCCAAACAAGGTTTGCAATATTGGTTTCTAATTGGAGCGGGGTTGCCCAGCAACAAGGCCCAGGTGAGATGCAACAGATTAAAAAGAAATGAAAAATTGTTGAGAACATTGCTCGAAACGAACATCCCAGACTGAGTAGATTGCAGAATACGAGGAAGAGTACAAAGATTTAGCCGTATTAGTCAGCGGCGGTATAAGTGGTGGTTGTGTGTCTACCTGGGTACGAGACTGCCTACCTATCACACGGACTCCGTTCTATGCCCGTATGTACCTGAGATCAAGTTGCTATTGCGCTATTTATAGCCATCTATTGCATGCCTGGTGATTTGCACTTGTCTCGATTCGTCAATTGGCATAGTTATGATAGATGGAGGTGTGATGTGCGAAAGAGGTTGGAGGACGTAATTAAAGAGATAGAGGGTTAAGGAGTATACAATTGTAATAAGCTGAACAAGAGCTCTCTAATGGTATATCTGGCTTATTTCTAGCACATTTACTTCATCCTCAATATGCCATTCTCTATCTCCACTCGCTATCATATATTTGCACCTATACAATGCCTGAAATAACCCCTGCTGGTTGCGATACGACTGTTACATGGGCAACGCGCAGATTGCAACCTTCACACGTGACCCTGGACCCGTATTACTTCCTCTCGTCTAGCTGCCCTGACTACTTTGGGCCCAGTCTAGTTTGGGCTGCTACTAAGAGACAATCGGTAGTGCCAGGAATAGTGGGCCTTGTCAGGAGATCAGAAACATGGACTAGACCGTTTCAACGTGGTTAAGGGGTGGTATTTGGCTTAGTAATCTGATATTGGAGGATGTTGAGTATTGAGGGCTAGAAGATGTCATAGAAATACTACGAGTAGTTGGCTTTTCCAAGAACTGTCACTCACACGATAAGTGACACAAGCTTGACACATCTTGGCTGAGAGCTGTCAGATATTGAAACACTTGGCACTGTTTTAGTGCGGTTGGGTAGAAGTTTCAAGAGTGGAGATAAGCAGAGAGATAACATGGACGTCGTAGCTATTGAGGCAATATATTGGATACTGGGGTGAATAATGATACGTTAAAAAAATTCATCACTGTTCTAGACCCTCTAAACAGTTTGGTACTTCAGGCGATAAATTATTTCGAATTTCTATAGATTAGTTTTGATATTACGATGAATAATGCTTCGGAAATCTACAGAAAATGCCACACGTACCCAACGAGTTTCACTGCCAGTTGTTACTTGAAGAAACAGACAAACCACTAAATTTTTGACCCAGATTCAGTCATATATCTGCTAAGTTGAGTTACTGACTTCATCATTCGTACTCAGGCAAGATGAGAACAATCCATTAACTACACTGTTACAAGACAGTAAGACAACTTCCAATTACTTCAGATCGCCCAACTACCACGCCAAAAGTGTCTTAACACTCACAGCCTTCAGTTGCTTTACAAAACCGACTTACCCTCATATCACCATTTGGTTGACTAATCCATTGGATGACTAACCCGAATGTCGAGCTTACTAATCAGCTTACTAAGCAAATAGACCAAAGCCTCACAACGATCTGGGACACTTGCACCAACTTCCCAGCTCCATCAGCACCACCCTATCACACCTCGATTACGTTACACTCCTCCAACGTCTATTCCCATGACCGTTTCAGGAGAAAGTTCTGAGCAACTCAATTGAGTGGGTCTTTGGGGGTGTTAATGGAGGAAAAACGACTGGTTGAGGTGTGAATCAGTTCAGGGGAGCTGACTAATCAATATTTAATGGTCGATTGCACACCATATACGCTGCCTCAGCAACAATCACATGTGTAGAACACTGGTTCATTCACTTCAGACGCCACAGTGCATCATCCATGCGTCGGTTTTAACTAGGTTCGCCGCCTTACCTTCGAACCTACGGTTAAGTGGGAGTAGTCCTCTAGCTGGTCAATTAGTGGAGGAAAGTTGATTTTGACAGCGGGAATCAATTTATCGAGCTCATGTTACCTGGGAAACGAGTTTTTAGATCTTAGATACGTCTCGAACCACCACAAAACTGGTCTAACCCCCCTAACCGATGCACTAACTTTGGACTCTCAAACCGTGCTACTCAAGCCCTCATTGTGGCATATGCCCGTCATCTCGTAGGAGGTGGTCGCTGCACGTCACTCGGGGTCTTTTCAGCTTCTTACAACTAAGTTGGGAGTTTTTTCCACCTTTTAGGCGCTCTTGCCTTTAGGGTTTTTTTACCCAACGTCACATTTTGACACCCCTTTTCTCTACCAAAACACCTTCCTTTCAGGTGCTGGAAAGCTACCCCCTAAGCGGGCGGCATTTTATTAAGTTTTAGCACAAATAGTAAATGGAATAAGTATAACAAAAAAAAAAAGTAGAACCGTGAGGAAGCCAGATCCTCATCTCCTCCTCATCCACCATGCAGGCCGCCTTCACCACCGCCTACGGAGGTCCGGACAAGATCCAGTACTCCGAGAACTTCTCCAAGGCCCAGCTCAAGTCCAACGACCATGTGCTGATTCAGATTGCCAACTCGGCGCTGAATCCCATTGACGGTTTGAGAAACCGGGGTTATCTGCGTCTTCTGCAGCCCGATAACCACCCCCATATCTTTGCTTACGACGTGGCTGGTTTTGTTGCTGACGTGGGAACCGCTGTGACTGCGTTCAAGAAGGGCGACCGAGTGTACGCTCGAATTGGCGAAGCTGAGCAGGGAACCACCGCCGGCTTTGTGTCAGTCAGAGACGTGCACGTGGCCATTGCGCCCAAGAACAAGCCGCTTCTCGAAACAGCTGGTATTCCTCTTGTGGGTCTCACTGTGCTGCAGAGCTTTGAGGCCGGCAAGCTGAGCAAAGGCCAGCGGATTTTCATCTCCAAGGGCTCTGGCGGTGTGGGAACCTTTGCCATCCAGCTCGCCAAGCACGTCTACGGCGCCTATGTTATTACGACCGGCTCCGAGAAGAAGATTCCTCTCCTCAAAGAGCTCGGAGCCGACGAGGTGATCGACTACCACAAAACCAACTTCTGGGACGTGGTCAAGGACGTGGACTTTGCCTACGACGTGTCGGACCAGCCCTGGGCCCACGCCATGATCACCAAGAAGGGCGGCTTTGTCGCAGCTCTCAGAGGCGCTCCTACAGCTGAAACCGCCAAACACATTCTGGCTGCCGAACCAGGCCTCATTCTCTCGTATATCCTGGCAGCAGGCAACTTTCTGACGTCGCGATTCGCCTGGTGGTACGGAGTGCGATACGACGCCATCTACTGCCAGGCCAGTGGCGCTGATCTCGCCAAAATCACCCAGTACATTGAGGCCGGCAAGATCAAGCCGATCGTGGACTCCGTGTACGATCTGCGCAACGCCAAGGACGCCATGGAGAAGCTGGAGAGCGGCCGGGCGACCGGAAAGGTCATTATCAGTGTGGATGATACTCTCGACAAGGGCTTCAAGCTGCCCTAGACGTAATGGTGTTTGATTAGTTAATGTATAAGATAATGAAATGAAATACGGTTGATGTGAGCAGAAAACGTGGTTATCAATGGATTTCACTTCCACAGCTACCTACACACTTCTACTATACATATCATCTGCTTGATTAACTTAATCGTGATGAACATTTGTTATCGTGTTAGAGTGTGAAAGGTGTGAAACGACTTCCAGTTCTAGTTGCCCAACTCACATGATAACCTATGACTTGGTTGATTGGATTTATTTGAGTTATTTTGTATTGTTTTGAAATGCTTCAATTATTCGACACAGAAGCGCTATTATCGTCTTCCTCAGTAATAACCGTTGTTGGTACCAAAATGATCAGAAGAAGGAGCTGAATCGAATGGAAGGGGTCTTTGTTGAGTGGCGCTAATGTTGGTTGGTATTTATTTGACCTCTAACATTCTTGACGAATTAAGCTATAGTCGGCTCAAAAATCAGGTTAGTCGACTTGACAGTAAAAGCATGAGCTGATTGTCCTTGTTACCATGGACGAGTTGCCACAATTCAGTGACAACCGTAGTCTTCAATGGGTAGTTCATCTTATCAGGATGCCAACAGATCATAAGGAAGTACAAATAGGAAACTTCCAAAGAACAACCGAAACACAATGGTTCACTTCTGATGAAACATTCTTTTATGATATCGAGATGATTATGTCATGATTGCGAGACTTCTTGTAGCTGAATACTGTTCTTCTATTACACAACTCTTACCGTTGATACTGCCAATTACTGGTACCATAAATATATATTCAATACTTACTCCTACAACACACCCGGGATGGTCAACCACCGGGTGCTGTACTCTGGGAATTTTTGCTTGTACCAGTCCTTGGAGTTCTTCGCACTGGTTGTCAGAACAGTGAGAGTGAACAGAGGAGCCAAGAGAAGTCCATAGTTCGGAACTGACCCTGTAGCAAAAGCCACTCCAATGTAGCTCATGTAGATGAGAGCCTCGGCGGTGTAATGGGGACACACTGTGATTTTGAACGGCCAGAAAGTGGGCATGGAGTACTTCACGAGAGAAGCCAGATGCACATGGCACAGATACTGCAGTGTGGAAGCAGCAACAAAGAGAGAAACAGAAACAGCGAGACCCACAGTGTTGTATTCAAAGTCCCAGCTGTCCAAATCTCGAACACCAGCCACTCCCGTAGCCCATAGACTGCAGAACACAGCCACATAAAAGCCCATACCCACGAGATAATGGGTGAACTGCATCTGAGGCTCAGCAGCTCGAGGTTCGTTGTTGGCCTTTTTCTTTTGATCCTCCTCCTGACGAGCAGCTCCCGTCTTCACCTTGTACTTCATGACGTATACACACTCATACAAACGTCGAGAACCCTGGACGGTGCCTAGAAGTAGAAGGACAAGAGTAGTCATGGGTTTCTGGACATTCTGGACAGAAATGAGCTTCCAGCTGTTAATAACAGCCACATATTCGTCCATCCAATCGGTCCATCCGTTCACAAACATATTATGAGGACTAATGGGAGAGTCAAGAAGACCTAGGACGTCAATCAAAATATGGTTGCCCTGGGTGCTGTCAAAGACGATAAAAAGCGAATAGTAGCCGAGGAAAGCAGCCAGAATGTAGAAATGAATGAACCACGACTTGGGCATGGCCAGCAAACTTGTCGATTTCGAGGTTAGGGTCTTGCCATAGTAGGACATCTTCTGGATCGAAGGCGACACGTTTCCAAGAAGCGTCGTGACGATTCCAGTCAGGAAAAACGTGACCGCAAGTAGTTGGAGCATGGCGTGTGTCACGTGACTTGTGAGGTTTGAGAGGTTATGAGTGTCACGTGATTACGAAAATAATGCCCTGAAGCTTTGGTTCAGCCAATGGTATACCACAACTCACTCAATTGAGCAGTGTCACGTGAATGCTTACTCAGCTTCTTTTCCGGGGTATCAGAATGGCCTATTTGATCACGTGCAGTGGATATGGTCACGTGATTCAAACCAGCAGCTGCCTGTGTTTTCCAAGCAAGTAGGGTGTAGGAGAAGAAGATGGATTTGATAAAAGAAGCAGACTTAGGTCCACACTATTTTAGATCACTAACCTATGCTAGCTCTGTGAACGTGCTTGAGGGATGTGAGAGGTTAGAATGGGTGGTGCAAGTGAGAAGACCCTTTAGGTCACGTGAATAGTACGAGAGTCACGTGATTGGAGATGTTTACCACAGGGAGAGGTAGAAGAAGGTACGTTTCTCTTCAGCGATGAGCGATACGAGAATCCAAACAGTGTGGGGTAGGTTTATAGGTGATATGTAATATGTCAGGGAAGTATGGGAAGTCTGTGGGCAATGTGTGAATTATTGTTATTTATTGTATTTACCTTAATTATTTCAGAAATATAGATAAAACATGAATAAATTCCAGGAAAATTAATGTGAGTGAATGTGACCAAAAAGAAGGCAAGAGAGGGTATAAACAATGCATCTGAATGAGTAATTAGCTATCTTGTGACTGACAGCTACGAGTACGAAGTACTCAGTGACACTTCCTTTCATGTCAAACTGAGACATGGTCTTGACATGATTACATAATCATACTTTTTTGTAAGATTACATAATCAAACCGAACTGATTTTGAAGAGAAGAATTCGGCTAAAGACGAGTGTTGAGAATGCTGAGAAGTCTTAGATTTCATTTTCCAGGTCTTCATTCCATCGCATCTCTTTACTATTCGTTCACTTCTCCTCTACGATAAAGTTCCATTAAAGATTAGAGTTGTAACGGCGAGAGATATCTGACGATCATTAGAGGCTATAGGAATATAGATTTTCCGACGGGAAGTGGGTTGAGAGGTGTTTGAAGGGATTTGGATTATTTTCTGTGTTTTTCATGACTTAAGATAGTCTGGTTCTACTTCAATATCTGCCACAACCAGAGAGGGGTATGCATATAAGCGAGTCTATTCCATCGGCTTTAACGGCTCTTAAAAGCGCTGTTATTGGAGTATTAGAGATGGTATTGAAGTTTGAGCAGATGGAGTAGGTATAGCTGAGGTTCGGTATGGGTCAGTGAAATTTTGAGATCTTTTGGAAGACTGTAGCTCTCACAAATGAATCTCTTTGTTGCATGTCCTTTCTAGGATCATTTCACCTTTCTTGATACAGTAGGAATGACTAGAAGTACGGTATCCGTACATACAGTATATACACACTTCATTTCATCTACAGTACGGCGCTCGGTACGGCACAAACTCCGAAGTGCTACATTACCGGACAGTAAGACATGGGGATGATTACTCAACTCTACTGGGAGTGTAGGTTCATTTTGTGGGGTAAAAGGTGGGATTTTGGAGGGTAGAAACGGTTGTATTTGGTCGATTAAGAGATGTATAGACACGTGAGAGTCAGCATAGCTGTTGTACATTCGATCATAATACGTGCTAGTGTTGCCCACCTCTTTCATGGTCTCAAACAGCAGCAATATGATTATTAAACTTGGCTCGCTAGAGTAACTCTAACGTGTCAGGACGAAGCACATTGTGGCGTGTGTAGAGAGGCTATGGAGCTGGTTTTTTGACCCAGTTGCTGATTGAAGCTATGTTGTTTGATTTACCACTTTTTCTAGCCTCCATCTTCACTGCTACACCCTCCATATCGCAGTGCTGTCAACCCCACACTTGATCCCCACTTATCCTAACCTAAGATTGAACCCTATATGAGGCTGTCAGAAGAACACTATCTCCAGGTTTGATTATATTATATAAAGACCAAGTCCCACAAAGATGACTTGTCTTTAACTAACACAAACACAGTGAGTAACAAGGAGGAGGATTTGAGATCAGGATGGGAGGCCTTTGAGGGAAGTTAGAGTCGTTTGGTACTTTGAGAGTTGCCTTAGATGAGGATAACTCTCTTACCTTTGACACACTTCTTGAGAACTACCACTTTGATTGGAGTTGCTTTCAAAACTCGATCAATGGGATTCATTTCCACAGATCTCATTGATTAGGATTTCTTCATTGAACGTTCACTCTGAGATCTTCGTTATTGGAATAACTTCTCTTGGATGTCACTTTCTGGTAGTCATTGGGAGATCCTTTGGGTGACTTGGTGAACCTGTTAGACAAGAATTCCTCTACGACTTTGTCACTGTCATTGATAGGTTCTTCAAGATATCCCATTGATTGGAGGTACTTATCTCTGGTATTTCTGATTGATAAGTACCTGCTACTTCTGATTCAGATCTGTTTGGTTAGAAGCACTTCTCTGAGATCAGTATTTGGTCACAGAGACTCTTGAACAAACATCTCTGATCAAGAACTTCACCTCTTCTGAGACAGACCTGTCAATCAGTCATTGAGGCTTGTCTTTGTCTAACACCTTTTCTGTCTGACGTACCTCATATGCCCCATCTCTTATGCTTTCAATTGAAGATGCTTTTCAAACACCTCCGCTTCCCCCCTCTAACACAGATGACCCTCCCCACTACCCAAAAAGCCGTTGTTTTCGAGGAAGTCAACGGACCGCTTCTCTACAAGGACATTCCTGTCCCCACTCCTGCTAAGGACGAGCTGCTCGTCAAAGTGCAGTACTCTGGCGTGTGCCACTCGGACCTGTCCATCTGGAAAGGTGACTGGTCGCAGCAGCTGCGGTTCAGCCCCAAAATGCCGCTGGTGGGCGGTCACGAGGGCGCAGGAGAGGTGGTCGGCATGGGCGACCAGGTGACGGGCTGGCAGGTGGGCGACAGGACAGGTGTCAAGTTCATCTCGGGCTCGTGT
Source organism: Yarrowia sp. JCM 30695 (assembly GCA_001602355.1). Lineage (NCBI taxonomy): Eukaryota > Fungi > Ascomycota > Dipodascomycetes > Dipodascales > Yarrowia > Yarrowia sp. JCM 30695. The sequence goes on from BCLX01000001.1 coordinate 1,474,849, forward strand.
CTGACCTGCGAACACTGCTCCGCGGGCTTTGACCAGCACTGTGTCGCTCCTGGCGTCTCAGGCCTGCTCAAGGACGGCTCGTTCCAGCAGTACGCCTGTGTCAAGGCCGCGACTGCGCCTCGAATCCCCGAGTCATGCGACATGGCCGGTGTAGCTCCCGTTCTTTGTGCGGGTATCACCGCATACACTGCTCTCAAACACTCGGGTCTCAAGGCCGGTGAGTGGGTGGTCATCACCGGAGCAGGAGGTGGGCTGGGCTCCTACGCCGTCCAGTACGCCAAGTGCATGGGTTTCCGGGTCATTGCCATCGACACCGGCGACGACAAGGAAGCCCATACCAAGGAGCTGGGAGCCGAGGTCTTCATCGACTTTGCCAAGAGCGGCCAGGGCATGATTGCCGAGATCCACAAGCTGACAGGCGGAGGAGCTCACGCGGTCGTCAACTTTGCCGTGCAAGATGCGGCTGTCGAGGCTGCTACCCTATACGTGCGAACAAGAGGTGTGGTTGTTCTCTGTGCCCTGCCTCCCAACGGAACAGTCAAGAGCCACATCCTGAATCATGTAGGCCGAGCGCTGACTATCAAGGGTAGTTACGTGGGCAACAAGCTGGATACTCAGGAAGCGATTGACTTTTACGCTCGAGGACTCGTCAAGACCAAGTACCGGCTCGGAGAGCTGAGCAAGCTGGAAGAGTACTACCAGCAGATGCTCGACGGTAAGATTGTCGGACGAGTGGTGGTGGACAATAGTAAGTAGGCGTGTCGAGAAGAGGTGAACATGTGTTAATGGTAAATGAATTGCAATTGTAAAGGAATTGTAAACACGAGTTTTATGTATGTACAGTACTGTAGTTATTCGACGTTCAATCCTTAGATTGTTTCATTGACCTTGGGACTACAGGAAGGTGCTCTAGCCCTAAAGCGATTACTATACTGTATGTATCATCTCGAATTCCTATCACCTATGAAAGCACGAGTACATGTACCGGTAGTGTTTGTGCTGCAAATGACATCTGACTGTATCGTCCTCTTAGTTCATTTTGATACTCAATTCGATGAAGCGGGTTCGTCATCACTTGTAGCTCTACAAGTCTTTTGTTAGACAGGGATGAAAACCGATACTGAAAGAGCTGACAGGCTTATTACACTTCAGATACATCTCACTGTGGGTATCCATTTTACAATAGCTCAATAGAAGTCAACTGGTGACAATTAGATTTTAGATGAATTTACCTCAATAAATGATTAATTCGTAATAAAATCGAAATTAATTAACATCAAATCACACATCATGTCCACGCACTATCATCAACAACGAAATCAAAACAAACCGTTAACTAATATACTTATAATCATTAAAACTCCACATCGCCCTTTAGAACCTCCCCTTGGCAGCAATACACCCCGCAATTCTCTCCGGCATACCGTTCACGAGATCTTCAAAGACCTCGTCCGGAATCGCAGCCCAGGTTTCCTTGAGAGCGTTCTGCAGGGCAGCTCTGGCTTTCGGCGAAGTCTTGCGAGGTCTGTAAGCCTCAGGGAACTTCTCCTCGGTGTTCTTCTTGAGCAAGTCCCAGAGCAGTTCCATGGGGTTCAAGTCACGTGAGTTTGCAGGAAAATCGAGCACTTCCACATTCTCCTCGGCCAGAAAATCGCTGATCATCTTGGCGTTGTGTGTAGGATGCTTATCCTGCATGAACAGCTGACCTGGTTTGTAGAGAGGAATCAGCATCTCCTTCAGAAGCTCGCGATACGACTTGGAAGAGATGGCCTTCTTTGCAGAGGTCTCGTCGATAGGCACAATGAACAGTTCTGAGCGTTCATTCTTGCCCCACATCATGGCGGCGACTGTGACTCTCATCCGATCGGATTCAGGAGGAGGAGGAGACGCCAGGTACTGAGGCAAGTTTCGATCGGCACCCAGAGGACCATACACCCACTGGTTGACTGGAAAACCACGTTCGACAGCACACTTGCCACTCCACAGCACGTTTCTCCATTTCTCCACGTCCCAGTCCTTGACACTTTTGCACCAAGCTAGTCGTGCAGCAGCCTGTTCGTCGGTGAGTCTCTTGAGAGCAGTTCGAACCGATCCTCCAATACGTCTCGAGTCTCCAATAGTGATACCCCGCTCCTTGGCGATCTTGTTCAGCTTGGCTTGAGTGATATCCAGCCCCAACTCCTCTTGACGTTCCTTGAGAGTCATATAAGGGTGATCTTTGAGATTTCTGGCAATGGCTCGTAGTTCACGCTCCTTGAACTCAGGCTCAGGCTCCTTGTCTCTATCTCTAGCGTAGTCAGCCATCGACTTGTAGTCGGGGAAGTCGTATCGTGTCTTCCAGGTATCACGAATAGTAGAAGGAGCATGTCCAGTGGCCTCTTGAATTTTCTCAATGGAACATTCAAGCTCCAACATGACACAAATCATGGCTCTACCTGCAGGTCCGACCTCGGTGGGACTCATGGGCTTCTTGGGTTTCACTTTAACAATAGGCTGGGCCGTCCTTCGAGGCTTTGCTCGGGGTTTCTTGGCTGGCACTTTCTTGGGTGGCATGTTGATGTGGACGTGTGGTATTAGAGTCTCGGAACGTGTTCGGTGGAGTGCATGATACGATGCAGGAAAAAAGTGAGTTTGACTGAGTCAGCGGGTGAAATGGTTGAGTAGCGGTGTTTGGAGGATGGTGTTGGTTGATTTACGCGTCATTTGTGTTATCGCGTGTTTTCTTTGGGTATATGTTTGAATATATATCATTAGTCATCATCTAAGGTTCACTAACCCTGACTAACCCTGAAGATTATTGAAAGTTGAAATAATTCGATAAAATCTAATGAAACGTATCGTTCAATTCTTGAGTCTCAGCTGACTAGATTGGTATTAAATATATAGTCACTTCATTCTTTTTGGCGCACGTATGATGTATCACAGTACCGGTACTGTAGGTACATACACTTTGACAGGATACTCAAGAGACTTGTCTAAGCTAGGAAGAAGATATGAGTAAAAACAGTCCTTCATACTAGCATGTATGCTCTAAGTAACTCACAGAAAAGCGTTCTGGACTTCTGACTGCTTTTTTGACTTGCACAGGGTGATTCAATTTCAATGATGACTAGTAACATATGTCGTACTTTCAACTATCCTGTAGTTGGTAATATGAAGATAAGTAGATTCAGAACTGACTTCGTTAGAGCTATCAGAAGCCAAAAAACTGTACGAAACGCGTCTTTTGGTACCTTGCTTACTGTAAAGGTACGTGGGCTTGCTCATCTGTTTGCTTAGTAATTACACCTGGTGCGCAGTTACCAAGACGACTCCGAATACAGCCAAAATTGGTATCAACATGATCCCAATGAGATGAAGATTATCCTGACAAAGCTCTAACTTAGCTATGAGCATGGCGTTCGAAGTTCTATGCGATTCCCGCCACAGTCAGGATTAAGGTGTACAAAAATAAAAAATAAAAAAATCTTGGAAATGCAAAAATAACATGCAACTCAAGCCAAGTAGTCATCTAAGTACTCTTAATCTCATATGACGTCGCTTATTTTTTTTCAAGCTGAATTTGCTGCTATTTAGAAGACCTCAATTTTCGGATTACATAAGCCAAACAGACAATGTAAGATTGTAAATTAGAGTTTTGGGACTGTGGTATGTACTTCTGGGAGTAACGTGTTAACTTGAACGTCAACTCTTATTCAACACACCAGTCGAACCACCACTAACTCACTCTTCTGTTCGCCCCACTGTCTTACATTTGGTAGCGATGCTTTTACTACGATTGAAACCGTAATCTCTCCCGACCCCGTGGGTGTCGCTGTGTATCTTGATGCGCCTTGATTCCGGCGATGATGTTTGCACCATTGGTGGATCCTTCGTGTGCACTGCCGAACCGCTGGCTGCGATGGCCGATTCTGTCATTGTCAACCCGGCTAGTCGGCCTTATTGCCCCCCAACTGACTCTATTGGTCGGACTTCGCAGCGTCCTCTGACGTCTCTGTCCACTTCTCTTACACAAACTGGCTGTGCCAGCGGGATTTCGAACTGTCCATTGACGACGATCTCCTCTCTTACACAAACTGGCCGTGCCAGCTGGATTTCGAACTGTCCATTGACGACGATCTCCTCTCTTACACAAACTGGCCGTGCCAGCAGGGTTTCGAACTGTCCACGGACGACGATTCCCACTTCTCTCCCACAAACTGGCCGTGCCAGCGGGATCCCACAAACTGGCGCTGACCACGCCCACCTCTCTTTACTGTCACCTTCTCACACAGCTCATTCCTCCACGTCAGACCCTCCAGTAGCCTCCGCTGATGGCTCTTCGGGTACCACCTTGGTCTATGCTGACGCTGGATCCGTAGACCTGTAGACCTCTCTGCTCTGCCTGTGGAGTTGCATGCCTTCAAGGCTGTAGTGACCCCTCTGGATCACCTGCCCAAGTCTCGTGGCGAGTTTGACATCAGCATTCCGTTGATTCCTCACCGCTCGCCACCGTGCAGCTCTATTTATTGGACTTCAGATGTGGAGGATGCCACCTTGCTCGCCAATCTGAAGGAGGGACTACGGACTGGTACTTATTACGTAATCACAGCTTAAATAAGCTATATAGCTTAAAACTGTTGAGAAAATGAGGGATTTAACATTGCCGTTTGTAGAGAAGATATATTCGTCTAATAAGTGTCGCAAGGGAAAGTTCACGGTGTTATTCTGATGTTGACAACTTTTTGTTACGTTAAACAAGCTGTTCAAGTGTCTGTGTTAGTTTTATGCATGTCTTGTTGGTTTTTGAGATTTATGTTGAGTAACCTTAAAATTGTTGCCATAAAGTAGCGGATATAAGGAGAGAAAGCGGACTTAAAGAGCGGACATAAGGGAAAAAGCGGACTTAAGAAGCGGACATAAGGGAAAAAGCGGACATAAGAGATAACTGACACAAAGATCAAAGGAGGACTGAAGGATGTGCTATGAAGTAGCTACCGTACCTCCAACAACTGATTATGCAGAGCCAATGAGATAAGAACCTTGTTTGAGTCAGGTAATTGGGGTGAGGCTAAATCTGTTACTCGTACGTATTGTCACTGTCTCAACTCAAAAGCAAACACTGAAACTAGTCATTCAAAGAGGCAGTTTTCAGTTATAGGTAATGGAGATTTTCAACAGATCAACTCACAGAGCATTAGTGACTCGCAAAATGAATTTCTTGACTCATATCTGCTCTGTTGACTCACACAAGGTGTCTATTGTGATGATGACTTAGCAAATGAGGAATACTTCCATCTGTCTTGTCAAGGTGAGGAGAAGGAGGAGGACAAGAAAGTGACTTTAGTTGAGCTTCAAGCACTCAAAAGGCAGCTTGAGACTCGTTGCAGGTCTCACTTATGTGTTCCTTCAGTTCTGTTAACATAATATGACGTAACATAGCCTACCAGCAGTGACTTGAGATTAACTAACAGTTGTCATATGGTATTTCTGTATCATGTGACTACAGTACCGTACATGGTTGTCTATCTGGTTGCCATCTATTAGGTTCCTCGATGTACTCTCACTTGACAGTATGAGTGTCGAACATGTGTTACTTGTACTTGAACTTGTGGAAGAAGTCAGACAGAGTCTCAAGAGGTTTTAACGTGTCCACAAGCGTTTTCTGGATAGATGGATGAATATATATATATGCAATAGAAAAGAATGAAGTCGTTCTGTGAAATAGGATAGACTAAATGAGACAAGAGACCTACTTTGCAACATGAGAGTTGGTCAAGTTCAAAGGTGTACTTATCATAGAACTCACAGTACTGTAGATTTAATCTAAAATACAATGAAATTGGCATCAATCGTACAGTATAGACTTCAGTTCTTACCAGTAGCTACAGTACCGTACCGGTACTGTACTGTAAGCTAAGTTAGAGACAGAACATGAAGATGAACATGTCGTAGAACGGCAAAAAGACTCGGAAAAACAAAAGACAGCCCACTCGCTGAGCTTGTGTAACAAAAAACAAATCATTTTTTTATGGCAGTGACATATACGTCTTTCAAACTGGATTACAAACTCCCCGATATCCCATCCCTTGTCTGCAGATTTCTTTTCTACATCCTTATCTAGGTTTCGTATTGAGCACTTTAGCGGGATGATTTGCATACTCCATGCATTTCGGAACTTTGTTGGTCTCGAGAAAATGTTCAACAATATCTGGATCCCAACAGGGAAGACTTATTCACTTCTTGTCGTCCAAGTGATATCTTTGGCCTCAAAATCTGAACTGTGAAGCTCAGTAAGATAGTTGACAAGGTCCACCCCAGCTGATAGTTTGGAAAACGTATCATTGAAAGACAGTTGACATACAGTTGACATGATCTGCGAATGGAGATGAGGCTCATCTCGAAATAGATGATAAGCTACACCTGATACCAACAACTGTCCTCAGCAAGCTTAGTGACAATGACCTTCAGATGTCATGCAGTGGGGTGTCTATATACCACTGCCTAAGCTAACGGGCAGTATGATAAGTCCAGACCTCAAAAACGTAGTACTTGTAGTAAGCTCCCAGACATCCCCAATTGGGAGAGATTTCTTAAACTCGGTCCATTGACTCACATTCGAACGGTTATAAAAAGTTGATGCGATCAGCTTCAGTTGAGTGGTGAGATGGTACAACCAGTTCCAATAAGTTCTTACAGAAACGAGTGATGTGATGCAAGGAATTACTCATTCTTGTTTGCACAGGGTTTCTCTTCAAACTACCAGTTTTGTGGGTGATGGAGTTACTATACACCACAGTACAGTGGTTTCACTTAGTGCAGTTCATAGGAGTATGAAGAACGGTACCGGTAGATGGCAACTAGACAAATTATACGAAAAGTTCAGGAGCTGTAATGACGTACAGATTTTGTCCTTCAATAGATGCTCTGTCTCATTTGTCTTGTATTGATATCGCTAGCTTTTCTGGATTTAGTCGTCTTAGTTGTACGAAGGAAAGCCAAAGATCTAGAGAATAGTACTGGTAGAAAGCAGGTGAAGTTATGACATGATTTCAGATAAACGAGTAACAATAGAACAACGTTGAGATATCTTCCAGTTTGAGACTTATTAATCAGATGGGTACTTCTCAAAAGAGTTCCTCCTTCTGCTAAACAGAACCGATGGATGACTACCAAAAGATCAACCGTGGAACATAAAGATAGGTCGGGATTGTAGCCAATCACGTGACCAAACAGCTATCGATGACTTTGTCACACTGCCTCACATGAAAATATGTAGCTACATCTCTTCACTCAGTCATCTTACTAGAGAAGCTGTCTAGTTAGCTTGGAAGAGCATTCATAAACGAATCAAGATAAATACCTGAATACTGGTCAGTCAAACACTTCATTTCACTTCTCGTAAGACTCATAGAACAATTAATCCCATTTTACAACCACTAATGTCTTATAGTAATTCAGGACTGTGCTGACTAATACTTCTCACTTGGAGTTAACTAAACGTTAAACTAATTAGTCAACCCCCTGTTAGCATACAACACCTCCCCCAAAACCACCAATAATCACCCTACAACCTACCAACCTATACCATTCTCATCCCCTCACTCCGCAGAACTCACCCACACACCTCTCATCTCTCCAACTCCTCTACTTCTCTCACAGCACACTTTTCCACCTCCCCACTCAACACCCTCCTAGAACCTCCAACAAGACTCAAATGTACTCAAAAACACCCGCAATACTCAAATCTACACCCCCTCTACCTCCCCTCCCTCTTACGTGTCCTCTACCCCTATTTCTCATCCACGCGCTGACTAAACATTCCGTCAAGTAAACCCTAACTAAAATGCACATTCTTCTCGACAAGCTCTTAACCAGTCACATGACGCCGATCTTGGGTCTGTAAAACGGCACATGTATACTCTATGAGCTGTTTCTGTGTATCCTGCTTTTTCGGAGATATTCCAGATCGACTTGCGGACGTCGCCAAGCACGTGGGAGCTGTTTTTAGGTCTCAATTAGCCTGTACAAGTGGAAAATCGACGATTCGCATTTTTCAAGGGCACACCGTATAGATATTCAAGACACAACCTTAAGAAGATCAGTCAGTTTTTGTTCAATCGGGATTTTGAAAGTACCAGCTTATTCGTCTCTTCCTGCTCTACAAAACAAGCAAACTCCTATTCTTTGAACCCTCCTCAATCACCCACAATAACACATCTTCTCCCACACTGCCTTGTAGCAACAATAAATAAGGTTTCAATAACTCCGTTAAACTCCGTCACACGTGATAAGCACAGACAAAGGACTATCAACGGTGGATACGAGGTGTGCTGAAAAAAGGTCATGTGACCAAGAGAGAATTGTAGGAAGATGGAGACGGTTTCAAAGAGTACTGGGATATATTTTTTATCACATTCGCAGCTTCAGAGCGTGTTCAGTTACCCCAGCAACTCTGTTTACTCACGTGACCGTCTTTGTTTGCTTCCGAACCTTGGTTCCCAAACAGGCACTCGGCGCAAGGTTAAGCGTCGATATTGCGTCCATGCATGACCAAAAGGGCGCAGCTCAAGGCTTATTTCTCGATTGGGATGAGCTGAGTTTGAGAGGGGATGTTGGCTGTTATAGGAGGGTGAGGAGAAGGGCTTTTTGGAAGATTCGGGTGTCTAAAGATGCGCCTGAGTGAGGGGAATACGGTGGTGTTGTTGGTTTTGCTACAGCATTATTAGTTCCCTCAATATATGCTCTCCCCTCTCAGCCCACATACCAACCTCAAAAGCAATATATCTCTTCCAGGCAATGTTCACCTTGAGATTCTGCTTTCGTCGTCAGCTACGTCCCTCACGCACGTCCCAGCGGCGCCTTGTTGCTTCAACTCTACATCCGAGTACATTCACAGACTGGTTGCAAGCGAGGCTGCCAGGGGGTCAACAATGAGTCCGAAAAAAAAACGATCGAAAGAACAGCCGTGAAAAGTTTGCTGTGAGACGGAAAAGCAGTGTTCGATACTGTATTTGACTGTACTTGACTGTATAGTCACGTGTATAGTGTGGTTCTGAGAGTATGTACAACATGTAAGACTGAAGAAGATGATGTAATGTGAATTGCTATTGGACAACAAGGGTAGAAGTTGAAATTGGTTCAAGACTCCTCGTATAACCTCGTAACCACCTCGTACTCGTACTTGTAACCACCTCATGTCAATTCATACATCCAATCTATCCACTACGTACACTATATCTACCCCTTCATAACCCCTATAGCTGGACATACTGTATTATCCAGACTCCCCTTAGTACAGAATAGCTGTAGGGTTGCTGAGATCGATCTGAGGCAGGGGAGAAGTAGGGAGGAGGTATGTGAGTGCTTATGGCTTGGACATAGTGCACTTGTAGACATATCCATATGTCTCCTTATAGACATACCCATAATCTCCTTAGAGACATACTTATAATGCTTATAGCCTTACCTCTCTCAATTCCGCCCACCGCCTGAGTGATTTAGCCGCTAATCAGCTGACCATCTCTCTCTACAACTGAGGTATTTGTTAGCAACGTCTCAGAGCCCGGGAACTTTGAGGTACACTCCACAGCGTTTGCGAGCACCGTCGGGGCGTGGCTGGGTCGCCTAATGGCAGAGGCGACTGCGACATTGCCTCTACTATGTGCTCATTCTCATTTCAGGGGCATATTGAACTTTTCCAAGGTGGAGACTTATAGCAAAATATCCTACAAGTACAAGGCTCATAGTAGACTTAGAAGACTCAGATTTGTCAAACTCTTGTCTAAACACCTCCTTTTTTCCCTGTCTCAACTATGGGTGTCTCGAAAATTCACGTTTTCCAGCTTTTATTGTGAAATTTCACTCTTTTTTCACTCTCCTAGACACCCTTACTCTTCCAATAACCTCAATATACTTCACTCACAGCAATGAGCTCACGAACCTTGACACCCAACCGGTTAAACTCACAATATCCCTCAGGGTTGACTCCGGCTAGACTCATTGTGATATAACGGTCAAAACTCCGAGTCTCCGAATTTCCGAAATATCGCCAAGTTTTCGCAGATTTAAAAGAAAAATGTGGAAAAAAGACAGGTACCCAAAAAAACAGATTTCGAAGATATTAAAACGGCCGGAAAGTGCAAAAATCGCAACTCCGCCAACTCTTATTTCTATATCCGCCTTTGTCTGAGTCTCAACCCCCTCACGTGGAGGAGTGCGGCAGACGAACCTAGAAGCCGTCTAAAACGCCACAAACCGCAGCAATGGCGGAGTGCTCACCACCGTTGCAACCGCCTCGGCGCGGAGAACACGGTGGTGGAGCTCCCAGACGCATCCAGAGCCTACCTGACCAGTATCCTTCACTTAGCAATGTCTAGCGAATACGATCGGGCTTACAGGGCTGAAAACAGAGCCAATCGACATGCCTGATTGGGAAAGGCTCAATGATGTGCGCCAGAATCGTCAGTCTGCCGGCAGACAAACTGTGGAACCCATTTTCCGTGCAGGTCTGGGGTTGTAGGGAATGATGATTTTTAAGAGATACAGTAGGTCAATCGGAGTAAAAAATAGACCAATGTAGTCCCTGAAACTAGGGCTATCCAACGGTATAATTTTCGTCTCTATATTCAACCAACCTCATCTAGAACACCAAAAACCGCTCTCCACCGCAACCATCAGGGCATTTCCCAAAACGCATTGTCGATCTTCTTTATTGATTCCTATTTGGGCAGTCGGATATTAGTTATTGGATCAGAGGATGGCTGCCGTGGAGGAAAAGCCGCTTAGTAAGCGCAATATAGCCGCAAAGCGCAATCTGATTGCACAGGCGTTTTCGCACGGCAGAGACGGTTCCAGGGCCACTTTTCAGTTAATTTTCCCGTTTCTGGCTCGTAAGTAAATAACCGTAGCGTTCCAGTGTAGGGTTCGCATACAGTCATCTCTTGTTCGGCTACCGTCTGCAAAAAAAAAAATTAGCAAAGCGTTCTTTTTGCATTTTTCGGAGCACGCAACAAATGAAAAATAATGGCTGTGCCAGGAAGCGGAGAAACCACAGTGACGGATTAATGAACACATAAAAATGGAGAAAAATATGCCATTCAATGAAACATTAGGTCAACGTATTTGAGGCATTTATGAATTTCGTATTTTTTTCCACGGCTTTCGCAATTACTTCTGGTAAAGTCGATTATTCTCCAGCAACACTGTAGACTCTCGTTTCCATGCAAGACGCAATATCTCCGCAATCGGGCCATGATTGCGTGAGTTTGGAAGAGTAGGGAGGGGGTTTGTGGGAGATACAGAGGAGATGGAGGGAAAAGAGTTACACTGTTGTGACCGCCTGCTCCAGGGGAACACAATGGTGGTACTTTTATTGCTCCAGCTCGCGAATTGAGCTCCCAGGACGGTTGCTATATGAAATATTAGGTTTATAGGGGATGTGGGTGGGATGGCAGTGAAACGAGCTGGAAAAAAAGAAAAATCGGGGAAATCGAGAATAAATCGAGAACGACATGACAGTGGTTTCCTCACAATTCTAGGAAATATTCTCGACCACATATAATCTCCCCGTCTCCCGCCAAATGCCTCACCGAAAAGAGACAAAGGATTACCTCTTCTGTCTCTCTCGCAGGTCTAATGCGCCCGAGGGATTAATCTAAACCTAGGGCCCTTTAGATTCGCAAAAGCAAGTGACCTCCGGTGGTCACACCCCAGAGCCCCCGAATATATAGAGTGGCGGGTCTGCTGGGGTCTGGAAAAAGACAGTCCTGTTTCAGCCCCCCCTACCAGCCAACAATGCACTTTTCGTTTGGTCTACTGCTGGCCGCCTCGTCGGTTCTGGCTGCCCCGGTCAACACCACCAGTGCTAACGTCACCTCGGTGGCTCCTCTGGCTAACACCTCTGCCACTGCTGCCTCTCGAAACCCCGTGTTCCTCCCCGTGCCTGCTCCCGTCAATGTCACCAAGGACACCGTTTACAACGAGACTGCCGTTGAGTACAACAACAAGACCAATGTGCTGACCTCGCACAAGTTTGACACAAACTACCAGTCGGAAGCGTACGTCGCCAACGGCTACATTGGCATCCGTCTGCCCGTCCAGGGCCAGGGCTTTGCCCAGAGCGGCAACGCCACCAACTACACTGCTCTGATTGAGGACCGTCGGTTCACCGGCGCCTACGTGTCTGGTTTCACCGCCCACTCCCAGGGCAACGGCACTCTGGCGACCGAGGGTTTCCTGGCCTCGATCCCCACCTGGTCCGAGCTGTCTGTGTCCGTCGGCAACCAGTCGTACAACGGCTCCACCTCGGCCAAGCACATTTCCAACTACTCGCAGTCGCTGTCGCTGCAGAACGGCGTGGTCTCCACCAACGTGACCTGGTCGCCCACCAACGATACCCAGCTCCAGCTCAACTACACCGTGCTGGCCCACCGAGCCCGGCCCAACGTCGGCATTGTGCGTCTGGACATTACCTCTCAGAATGCCACCTCCGTCAACATCACCGACCTGCTGGACTCCAAGGGATCTGTGGGAACCGCCTACCTGGCCTCCGGTTCCGATACCGGCTCCATCTGGACCGCCGTTTCGGCTCTGGGCTCCAACAACTCGGTGTTTGAGTACTCCACCCTCGGTTTCTCCAACTACTCGTCCGTGAACATCTCCACCTCGGCCAACTCCACCCACTCCATCTCCCAGACCGTGCCCGTGGAGCTGTCGCCCAACACCACCTTCACCGTGATCAAGTACGTCGGTATTGCTTCTGCTGACGCTGCTCCTGCCACCTTTTCCACCGCCCGAAAGGCCGCTCTGGTTGCCCGAGCTCTCGGCTTCGATACCCTGCTGTACGAGCACTCCAACGCCTGGAACAACATCTGGAACGATGGAGACATTGTTGTGCCCGGTGACGAGGAGCTGCAGATTGCCGTCAAGGCCTCGCTCTTCCACCTGCTGTCTTCTGTGCGATCCGGTGACGAGCCCAAGGGCTACAACGCCAACGGCATTGCTGTCGGCGGTCTGTCCTCCTCCAACCTCCAGGGCCTGCCTGCCGCCATTGACTCCACCGTCTCTCCTGCTCTGCTCGCCCTGTACCCCCAGTTTGCCAAGAACATTGTCAACTACCGAGTGGGTCTGGCCAAGAAGACCGAGGCTAAGATCTCCAAGCGAGCCCTGGTCGAGCCCTACCACACCTCCATCGACTCTGCTCTCAACGCCTGGAACTACTACGTGTCCACCAACAACACCGAGTGGCTCAACGAGACCGGCTACGACTTCATTGCCGCCGCCGCCAACCACTACGCCCAGCAGTTCTCCCTCAACCAGTCCGTCGGCGCCTACTCCTCCAACGTGACCTACAAGGGCGTCACTGTGCTGGACTCGGCCTACGTGAACGCTGGCGCTGTGACTCTGTTCAAGGCTGCCTCTGCCGCCTCTGAGATTGTCGGCACTGACCCCAACCCCACCTGGTCTGACATCTCCGAGAACGTCTACATCCCCCAGAGCGCCCAGAACGTGACTCTGCCCTCGTCCAACCTCAACAGCAACCTGACCCTGGGTGTCAACGCCCTGACCTACCCCCTGGTCTACGACGCTGCCTCTGCTGCCCACTCGCGAGCCCTGGCAAACTTCCACCACTACTCCAAGCAGGTCGAGAAGAAGAAGCTGACTCCCGAGGAGGCTGCTCTGCTGGCCATTGACTCTGCTGCCCTGTCCGAGTCCGGATCCGGATCCTACACCTACCTTCTGCAGGCTTCTCAGCCCTTCCTCCGAAAGCCCTATTACCAGTTCTCGGCCCAGGAGAAGCCCCAGGGTGCCTTCCCCTACCTCCCTGGCGCTGGCTCGTTCCTGCAGATCTTCACCCACGGCTTCACTGGCTTCCGACCTACTCAGGACACCCTGTTCATTGACCCTGCTCTGCCTCCTCAGCTTCCTGAGGGTTACGCCGTCAAGGGCTTCAAGTACCAGGGCGAGGTCTACGACATCAACGTGACCGGCACCTACACCTACATCACCCGACGAGGAATCGAGACCCTGTCTGCTGCCAACGCCACCTTTGGCAACGGCACCTTCTTCGCCAACGGCACCAAGTTCAACGCCATCAACACCACGCTGTACGACGTGACTGCGTTCGCCAACTTCACCGGCCTCAACGTGTCCACTCTGCCCGCGTTCAACTGGACTGCTCTCGGCGCCAACCTGACCGTCTCCAACTTCACCGTCAACAACACCTCGTTCGGCTACTTCAACTTCTCCAGCCTGCAGAATGTGACTTTCGGTGACCTCAACGTGACGGTCTGGGGCGGTCTCAACGTGTCCAACGTGACGCTCGGCAACGCCCACACCCTCAACGTGACCAACCTGGGCTTTGCCAACGCCACGCAGTTCAACACCACCTTCTTCAACGCCACCACCTTTGGTTCCAGCAACGTGTCCACCCTGCCTGTTTTCTGGGAGCTTCCCTCCGGCCTCTACAACGCCTCCAACGAGACTCTTGTGGCTGCCCAGGAGGACGACTCCGAGGCTACCCCCGTCTACATCCAGATTGGTGGCCGAAACTCCGCTGCTGGCAACTACTCCATCAAGGTGAACCAGACGCTCATCATTCCCACCTACCGAGGCGACATCTACTTCAAGAACATCCCCGGTAACGTGGCTGAGAACGCCCCTGTTTCATCCAAGGAGGAGTGGCACCCTGCTCGATTCCCCGTCGCTGTCAACGACGGAGACAACGCCACCTACTGGCAGCCCCTCAACGCGTCTCGATCCGAGGTCGTGATTGATCTGGGCCGAGAGCGACCCGTGTCCGAGGCCACCATTGTCTGGGGCCCCTTCACCCCCAAGAACTACTCCATTGGAGTTCTTCCCGTGGCCAACGGCACCCTCAACTGGGCCAACACCACCTGGTCCAACTTCTCGGTCGAGTCCCGAGTGCTGGCCCAGAACTCCACCATTGCTGGAGACGTGTCCAAGGTGAAGCTGCACAACACCACCGCCCGATACGTGACCCTGGCCATCGAGGGTCTGTCCGGTAAGCACGGCAAGCACCCCGGTGCCGTGGCCGAGCTGGCCTTCAACTAATCCACCTAGTGGACTTCGCTTCTCTTACATTCTTACGATATCCCTTTAGATTCACTTCTTTCTTTATTTATAATGTATAATTATGACCTTGACTTTGGATGTGTAGCATATAGTATTACTTAGATTATTGTCGTGTATATTGAATTAGTAACAAATTGGTGGGAGTTAATACTAGCATATTGTTGGCAATTTTCTTGAAACACCCCCTTCACCTTAATCTTCAGACCACAACAGCAGACTCAATTCACACGGTACAATCTCAGAAGTTATTCCACAGAATCTGTCACTTTTTTCTGATCATTTCAATACTAATAGTGCCAGTACTACGAGCTTTTCTATTTTTTTCTCGCTCACGCAAATTACCCACCTCAGTACCAGTATGTACATACTTGAGTGACCTCATGTTCACTTCTTGGTGAAATCACAGCTCCATATCTCGATGGATTTTCAAGACAATAGATCAAGACAGAAACACAAGCATTACGAGTCTCCAAGAACCCACAAAACAAAATTTAAGCGCAATCCCTTGTATCATGAACGATATCAAGAGGGTCAAATTTACCATACCCAGCCGTGCGGCTCGGAAATTCGCTATAGCTTAAATTGCTTTGGGGAGATATACGCTGCTGATTTGTGCTAGAGCAGCCCCATGTAATTTCTGAGAATAGATTCGGGATCAGCGGATTCAGGCGGTCATTTTGGTACCCACAAAGGAGGTATTTAGGCACCGACCAAAGTGAGTATTTGAGTGACTTTTTATTTCAGGGTTAGTCAGGGTTAGCGTGGATGAGTGTTGAAACACCACTCCAAATGAAGAGTTTCTGCATGACTGCTGTCAGTGTTAGGAGGTGTATGCACTTTTGGGTGTTGTACACACCAAACGAAGTACATTGGTAGTCTTGTTCTGTGATGGTTGACTGAATTACCAGTACCGGTATGCACTTCTGTATGGCACATACCAAGAACTAACAAACTGTGTTTTGAGACTCGTTGACTGTGTAGTTCAGCCACTCTGGGTTCTTCACGATGACTGAGCAGTAAGATAGTGTTGGAGGTACCACTTTTCGTTCACATCTTCCACCACTTACAGGCTATATAATTTCTTCTGCTACTATACCATCGAATGATATTCAAAGGCCTTACGCCTTCACAGTTGCAGGACTATCATATACATTCTAGCCATAAGGAATCAATCTGTCTACTTTGTCTGTAAAAGTACGTATGAGTTGATCTCTTTCAAGCTGATAATCACGCTCTTCTACCTCTAGGATCGACACTATAACGTCAATACCGTGCTGTACTTGTAGTATCACCCGCAGTACTGTGATATCACCAAATGTAGTGTTACATAATCAACAGATGCTGTGGACTTGTCTACAAGTATGAAAAAACAAAGATGAAGGGAACTTGAGCGGTTTTTTGATACAGAAAGACACCAACGTAGAGCTATGGGGAACAAAGAAACTTGCTGCTTGCTAGCATATCTGTGGATCATGTAGTTTAGGCACGAACGTATCTACCAGCACATGTGATACTGTATATTCAGACGTGCGCAAGGTGAGAACTTGTACCTACAGTACCCTATCAATAATATCTGATTAACCTGGTTAGCCAAGCTGTACATGTTTCAATACCACCATGAATCTCAAACGCTCTTCAATTCCAATGAGACCATCTCCTTGTAATTGGCCTTGTGTAGATCATGGGTGTCCATGACGTCACAAACTCTGCTTAGCGCCTCGGGGCTGTGCCGTGCACTTTATCCGACGCATGTGAGATGAGTGCCAAGACTGATAAGCGAATACGAAGTGGGTGGTTACTTACATCACTGAAAATATACAAAAATAAGAATGATATCCAAATTAGGCCTACTACAGTATCCTTCGCAGCACTGCCACATTTCTCACTGAAAAAACGCCAATTGGCTGACGCACAATCGCACGAGATCTGCTTTAGATTCAGTAGAGTTCCGTAGATCAATTTAACTGGAGAATATATAGTGCCCACCAAACCACTCCCTGATACCCAGACAACATGACTGACTACAAACCTGTTCCTCAAATCGAAGAAGTGGAGAAAACCGACTCCAATGTGGACTCAAACCACACACCTGAGAAGACCACCTCCAAACACAGACTCCTCAAAATCTCTCTCATGAGCTTTGTCGTCGGGCTAGCTTTCACGCAATTCCTGTATTACGCAACTCCGCGAGTGTACTCGTACTTTTACCCCTCCCCAAAATCATGGACTTACCAAGACTTTCGCCCTCCCACTACCTACGGTACTCAGGAACAGACCTCGTGACCGCCAAGGTGTGTGTCACTACTGTGGGGCCTCGGAATGTCTCTGAAACCAAGAAGCTGGATGTCGATGAACTCGCAGTTGCTGATATGATGGTCAATAACGCTATTTGGAGAGGAGTCGACCCTTCACTAGTTGACTATCAGTTCTGGCCTTACCACAGTAGCCTCCTAAGACCAAAGCTGACTATCCAGACTGCTCCTGTGAGACGAAGAAGGGCTGTCCACATCTCAAGACAGCAGCCTACGAGGCTTTCAAGCAGCTGCACAGCCTGAACGACGGAAACTTTCCAGGAGTACAGTGTATTGCAGCTCGAGATAGTCTGGGAAACGAAATTGCGTTTGCTTGGGGTACCGACTGGAGTTTCGAAGAAAACGACGACGAGGTGATCAAGGCAACATGTGTTTATGACGAGGACAAAGCAGACGAGGTGTACGAGGTAGGCGAGGGGCTGGAGGTGACGAGACTAACAATTATGTAATAGTCAAAGGCTAGAGATTCTCAGCACGTTTTCTCAAAGCAGACGTTCTTCCACATTGATGGTAGCCAACCGATAGATTGATGCATTATACATTTATATTGTGACTGATTATGAATGAGGGGTGGTGTATGTAGAGAGAATGTGCTGGATGAATATAGTTAAGTAATATCTAAGTAAAACTCCAAGTAAATTAAGCTATGGCTGAGTGCATAATGGTGCAGTTAAACAAACACCACTCCCAGAGTCAACTTTCATCAACCAATCCATCAACTTTCCATCCACCAGGAGGTCCAAGGGTGATGTAGGGGGTTTGCTGATGAGCAGAGGTGGCCGGGGAGCCGTTTGTATGTCTTAAAACGGCTTCTGGGATCAAAGACGACTCGCTTCATGTCACCACCACATACCAGACCATCATACCCTTTATGAGATACCTCAAACGTGACACCACGTAGGTGAATCCCACGGAAACTCCTGTGAGTGACTTGGGACAGCTATTTCATCTTTCACCCCTTCATACAGTGGCAATTCTTACCATGACGGTCTCCTTGCAACACACAGAAAGGAGTGATGGCAACAAGACCGCACATGACACTCCCACAGAGACCAACGAGAGAGACTCTACCGTATCGCCACTTGTCAACAGCTGCAAATACGACTCCAGCAGTGCAGGGTGCTTTACTGCACAAAGTAGAGTACTGTACTCGCCAGAGCAAGTTCGTAAATACAGATGCCAACTGTTCTTTCAGATTTGATGTACCTGTGCTTAGTAAGAAGACAGATGTACTTGTATTGATTTAGTATGAGAGTAACACCTGAACAAGTATCTACTCCAATCATCCAAGGCTCAATTCCGCCCTATCAAACAACTCCAAATAAAACAGAGCCCTAGAGCGAGCTACGAAGTATTCCACAGTAAGTACATCTTCTAACTAAACGACATCAAGTCCTCAACTATAGTACAAGAGATAATATCGCCCAACACCAGAGCACAAGCAAACCACCTCTTCAGCTCTCTCACTACTTACTAGCAACCTCTTAGATCACGTACACATCTGTTAACCCCTTCCTCTACTTACCTCATCAGTGAGTTCAGTCATACTGGCACTGTAATTACAGTAGAGTCCCCTGAGTACACAAAAACAAACAAAATCACTTGCTCCGCCGTGATTCCAGTTTGTTTCTAAATCACCTTACAAGTGGCTTCTCTCTCGAACAAACAAAATCACTCGCTTCGCTCGTGATTCCAGTTTGTTCAGGTTAGTTCGCCACCATTTAAACTCAGTCCATATCGCGTGACCTGTCGCGTGCAAATACCGCCGTATCTGGTTTAATAAAAGCAGACTGGGAGGCTCAAGCTCTGAATCTAAGATACATTGTCGCTGATTGGCTCATTTCCGATGCACATTTTTCTGCAGCCCCAAGGGACTTCAAGTGACTACTAGTACCTCAATTTTCGGCCAAATTTCCATATTTTACTCTCAATCCGGTCTTTTGACGCCCTCTTCCACCCACATGAAAAAAGCAGACCCTCTTTACTCTATATAATTGCACTTGCCGTATGTTGTTGTTTTCGTAATCAAACATCGAGACCCACAGTGTGTTATTTAAAGTTATAGAGGCAATGCCTTATTTCAGCAAGTGAGAGGAGCAGCAGAAGTGTCAGAAATAAGGAGTTTAAGCAAAGCAAACGAGATATTTCAGCGATTCTAGCTCACATATAGCTCACAAAAGATGTCTCCCATGTCTGGGTAATTTCCCCTAACCCCACCTTCTTTCTTTCCCCTCACAGAGACTGTCTTGTTCACCCACCTCATGCAGACAGCTGCAGGTTGAGGGTTAGGGTACAGCTCGGAACCAAAACAATGGGGCTCTACTGTTTGCGTTTCTCAACTCATCTACATCACCACCACACAATACAAGATGAGTGAGTACGATTGCGGATGATTGAGATGCCAGGGTGATACCTTGGGGGTGATATCGACTGATTGCGAAATGTTTGCGGGATGATGGTGATGTGATTGGGCTTTTATTCGATTGTTTCGATCAATAACCAGAATCATGCCACCACTGAGCAATTGTCATGTTCGCTTGCTGGGCAGGTTTTCCAGTGACACAGACAGCTTCGCAAGCTGATTCGATGTTTTGGGCCGTTAGGAGATGGTATTCGAGGCTCAGGACTGGTCGACCCTTGATTAGATGTGAGACATGTGATGGGCTATCGACAGAGGGTTTTGTGAACGATGATATCGAAGTGATGAGTACGAGGCAAGAGTGCTTGAAGTCTTGTGATCCATCACTATTGACTCTGACCAAGAACCACTATGCCCATGTCACTTGTGTCTTCGACCCCACCACTATTGTCATCTATCCCCTCCTACTCCATTCTAACCCAGTGAAATTTATGCGACCTTTCTCCACCTTCTCGGTGCTGTTCAAGGAGGCTGCCAAGGAGACCACCAAGAGAGGCCCCAAGAAGGCGGCGGCCGTCCCCAAGCAGCAGACCGGCTTTGCCAAGAAGAAGGCCACGCCCGTCGCCAAGCCTCCCTACAAGATGACCGAGCGGGACCGAAAGAAGCACGGCCGACTCAATGCCGGCGAGGAGGCGCGTCTGTTTGAGGAGGGCAGCAAGGACAATCTCAACCTCGACCGGGTGCGGCTTCTGCGACGATATGTCCACTACCAGTCCAACCGAGACCGTCAGCCCGCCTACATTCTGTGGATGCGAGACGAGTGCAAAAGAAAGCAAATCAAGGTGAACGAGGCGGCCAGAACTTACAAGGCCAAGTCGGACGAAGAGAAGGCCGCCATTGTCAAGGAGTACTCCGCCCAGATCGACAAGTCCAACAACATCTACGACAAGTTTGACTACACATCCATCCGGTACCCCAAGGTGTCTGGTCTCAACATTTACCTGCAGGAGGGGCTGCGAGGCGTGCCCGACATTGTCGAGCAGGGCAAGCTTGTGGCCAAGGTGCGTCAGTGGGAAGGACTCTCCAAGGAAGAGAAGGACATGTGGCGGGTGAAGGCCAAGGAGTACAACGAGGGCAACGTTCGGCGAATCAAGCAGATCTTCACACAGTGCAAGGAGCTCTATCTGAAGGAGAAGGAGGCTGCTGCCAAGGACAAGGAGGCTGCTAAGGTCAAGAAGGAAGAAGCCCTTTAAGGCGGTGCTTTTGTGACGTTTTCTCCCTGCGTAGGGGTCTGAAATTGGGTCATGTTTTTTTTTGTTGAGTCCGTCTTCAGTCTCTGAAGGTGGGCTGCAACCGTTAGGCGTATGGTTGGGTGATGTCGTCCGATCCACGTCGACCGACCCACCATACCGACCAACATTGAATCGGTGAAGGGCCTCTGTACTAATAAATGAATACCATGTAGAGAGGTGTAGAGTGGGAGACTGTCATTGAACGAGAGTTAATGAGGGTTGTAACACCACCTGTACTGCACTTGTAGAATGAAGATGTTGGTAATAGGAGTCTTCACCAGTTGTGTTTTAAGTGATAATACAAGTACTGTAGTCGAGATGCAGTACTTCTAAGAATGGCAATGGCTGTTTCTACATGTGCAAGTGTGTTTACAAGTGATAACTTGCTTGATGAGTTGTCAGTGCAAGTGACTATTTTTGCTTCTTCTGGTAGTCTTGCTACAGCTATAGAGGTCTGTATCACACCAGATGTCGATACTGAAGTATAGTTGAAACTCATGTTATCATTACTTGATCATATCGTCATCACTTGAGTATCTGTCAATGGTATGCGGTAGCTCAAGTGAGGTCTTCTCCAGCTGTAAGGGAAAATAAATGTTCAATCTAGTAAAAGACAACTCCCTCTAGACTTGATCGTTCAACTTCCATAGCCTCAGTAACAAGTGCATTATCCATATCTCTGCTCAGCATAAACTACAACTAATACACTCATACACATACACTCCCTCACACACTACAACCACTCAAACAACACTAAATGTCTATTACCATCATTAATTCCTCCGTTATTATCCCAATAAAGCCTGCGGGAAGTCCTGCAGCTTTCTATTAATGTCTGTGCGGGGCTGGGCGTCGCCGAAAATGCAATCAAAGTCTGTGAGGAAAAGCACGAAAATGCCCGCAGGCACGTTGACCGTGGGCGAAAAGACAATGCCCACGTTGCGCAGATTCATCTTGTTGTAGTCCTGGTGCTCGATGATCTTGCACAGGTACTGCGCCAGCACAAACAGCAGGTCGCGCGACTCGGCGGGCAGCTGCTTGACCAGCTTCTTGAGCTCGTAGATGCGGTTGACAATGTCCGGGATCTCCATGGCCCGTCGGAACGCCGGCGACAGCTGCTGCGTGAGAATCAGCGACGGCATTTCCCGCAGGAACAGCTTCAGTAGTCCGGCTACTGCATGCACGTCAAACACCGTCGACGAGTCCGCCACCAGATCAATGTCGTAGTGGTCGTTGAAGCGGGCCTTGAGGATCCGGATCGCCGAGGCTGAGCCCGACAGCCGGAAAATGCCCTCCTCCACGTGCGCCTTTTGGTCGTCCAGATACTGGATGCATCTCCAGACCACCGACGGGACCACGTGGCCGTCAATGTCCTTGCTCGACGACTCAATCGCCTGCAGCAGAGGCACGCCGAACACGCCGCTCTGGTGGTAGTCGCTGTTGTCAAACTGCGACTGTGTGGGTGTCTGCAGCGACGGCGTGGACGGCCGCTCCTCGCGCTGGATCATGCCCTCGGCCTCGAGCACCGACTGCAGGTACTCGGGCGTCGACGTGTGCTGCTTGTCGGCCTGGTTGTGGCGGTCCGAGTTGCCCTTTCGGAACAGGAAGAACTTCTTCTTCTCCTTGACCTCGGGCACTGGGGCAGCGATGGCTGTGTGGTGATTGTGGTTGGGCGAGAGAGACGCGCCGTGGTCGTCCAGCCCGTCGCCCTGCAGCTGCGCGTTCAGCGACTGCGACGACGGCGAGTACTTGTAGCCCCACTTTTGCAGGTTCTGGATGGGCTCCGAGGCGATGGGCGCCGAGATGCGGCTGTTGGACGCGCTGGGGACCACGCCGGACGACACGGGGTTGAGCTCCCGTGCTCCTCCACCGCTGCTGCCGAGCGTGTCGCTGCTGCCGACGTCGATGCCCAGCCCGGTGCCCTTCTGCGACTCCATGACCGAGTCGATGGCTTCGGTGGTGGGCAGCGTGGGCGTGGGGGCCTCCGAGTACTCGTCGTAGATGGACTCGCCGTAGGCGTTGAGGGTGCTGGTGTTGGTGGAGACGGTGGTGATGGCCGGCGAGTGGATGGACTTGACGGGCGACTCGGGCTCGGGCAGCGTCACAAACTCCAGCAACGCCTCGATCCAGTCGTCCCGCTCGCGGTCGTTTTCCGCGCACAGCACGTGCCGCACATAGTCCTTCTTGCGGGGCTCCATCACCAGAAACGCGTGGCGGTACGCATCCTCCGAGTTGGAGTCCTCCTCCTGCGTCTGCCGGCCGATGCGGGCGTTGTAGAGCCGGATGGCGCCGAGGTGGGGCCCGTTGGGCGACTCGTAGTAGTTGAGCATCGGGCCGTCCAGCACAAAGTACCGCAGCTTCCAGCCACCAAACGACTTGCCGCGCTTGGTCAGGAAGCCCTCCTTGCGGGCGTCGCCGTCGGGCACGTCCAGCGGGTCCATGGTGTTGGTCGACAGAAACTCGCAGAGAGTCTGGGCGGCTGACGACGGTAGCCGAGGGATGGCCAGCAGCGAGCCAAACCAGCCGTTGAGCTGGTCCTTGCGAATGTCGACTCTGGCGGGCGCATGTGACGTGAACAGCGAGCGGTCGGGGATCTTGGTCTTGAACGACGGAATCTGGGGGCTGATGGCGTTGTCCAGCGTCACGAACGCCGAGTACTCCTTGCTGCATCGCCACAGCTCCTTGCAGGTGGCGCGGTCAGACACAGACAGCACCACCACGGGGGTGTCCTTCTTGCGGGCCACTCCGAGCGAAGAGGCCACGTCCACGCGGATGGTGGACAGCTCTGTGGGCTTGACGTACAGAGTGATGGGTTCGGGCGCCAGGGCCGGCGGAGGCAGCGAGGGCGTCGAGGGGGCTGCGGGGGCGCCCATGGATGCAGATTTGGACATTGTGGTGGCTCCCAGGGCTGCTGACGAGTCGTCCTGGGACACGACCGAGGCCATGCTCTTTTTGGGCCGCAGCCGGGGGTCTCTGGAGGGCGACTTTTCGGGCACCAGGAACGAGTCGTCGTTGAGCGTGTCGCTCTTGGTCTTGCGGTGCGTCTTGGCGCCGTCGCGGTCCTCCTCGAACGAAAACGCGCCCTTGGGCTCGCGGGCGGACGAGATGGCCGGCAAGGGGTAGGGCAGGGGCACAATCGGCTGGGGGATGTGTTTCTGCGAGTTTGAGGTGGGGAGGGAGGGCTGAGCCGACGAGCCCGTGTTCACGTTGTTGATGGACGTGGCGACGGAGGAGGTCGAGCCGTTGGGCGACGGAGTCGACGAAATGTTGCTCTTGGCAGAGGTGGCGGTGGTCGAGTTGGCGTCTGAGGCGGCGGCGGGAGCGGTAGTGTTAGGAGCAGAGCCGGGGTCTGTAGTAGCAGAGCCAGAAGTTGGGCCAGAAGTTCCTGCTGTTGCTGCTCCTGTTACTCCCTTATCAGCCACACTGCCATTTGTACCCGTACCCGGAATGGAATTGCCTGTTGACGCGTTCTGACCGTTCTGATGAGACCCACTGTCTCTCCCTTCTGTGGCTCTCAACAGCCGACGTTTGTAGCGGGCGTTCACCTCCAGCGAACTATCCAAATCTCGCTGCAGGTCCAGAATCATCTGCCGCTGCTTGTTGACCATGGCCCACAGCTGGGTGTTCTGGTACGAGTTGTGGGAGAGCTGGACGGTGCGTTCGGCCAGCAGCGAGTACAGCTGGTCCAGCGACGCCGTGGCCTTGTCGGGCATGCTGAGGTCCGGCTGGACCAGCTGCTCCAGCGTGTCCAGGTCCGAGGACGACATAGAGTCGGTCTTGTGGTGGAGCGAAATGTGGTCGGGCGCAAACACGTCTGAGGGCGAGCGCGAGTGCGACGGGGGATGGGGCGCAAAGTTGAACGACGAGTTGGACGGCACCCGGGCGTGGTGCGCGTGGGCGTGGTTTGTAGGGTGGTGGTGGTGGTGGCTCCCGGTCGTCCCACTCAAACTGTTGTCGTCTGAAGCTCCAGATTTAACTTTGGAAATATGCAGTGAGGCGTTACGCTTTGGAGGCGAGGGATGGCCCATGTACACGCCGTTGTTGCTGGTCTGCGAAGCGGAGGGCGTGTGGCCAGACGTGCTGGCTGCTCGTCGCACAGACAGCGAGCGGGACGGCGAGGTGAGAGACGACACAGAAGCCCGCTTGTCTCGGCGTTTGCGCATCCCCAAAGTCGACCTCAGCGAGGTGTCCGAGCCCTGGCCAAAGACGCTGTTCTGCTGAGGAGGCGACGACGGCGTGCTCACGGCCATCTGGTTGGCCCACAGCGTGTACGAGTCCTTGAGCGTGGGCATTGGCGGGTGCGTTTTCGGCCCCATTGTGAGTCCAGTAGCGTGGTAGGGTGGTGATGTGCGTGATGTGCGGGGTGATCGTGTGTGATGGGAGGAGAGAGATGAGCTTGAGTAATGTTTCTGTCTGTCCTTTGGTGTGTGTCCGTCCTGTGTCTGTGGCCTGTTCCTTCGGTGTGTGCTGTTCTCCGTGTACCTGTAGATGTAGTGATGAAGATGTGTAGTCACGATGTCTCTCTCTTGTCTCTGTCTGTCTCTCTCTCTTATGACTGTGATGCTTGTCGTTTGTTTTGTCTCGTTTACATGCAGTGCGGCGTATGAGCAGTCGAAAACGTAGCGAGATGAAGAAAGGTGAGATCTCTGGACACCTGGATGCGGAGAAAACAACGTCGACGCTGGAAAATACCAATATAGCGGGCCAAAACTACCACACCCCTCCCTGTTAGAGCTGCGTCGTCCCGATATAAAGCTTGACAAGGGTGTGGGGAAAGGAAATGGAGGACGATGATAATTGGTGGTTACACAAAACAAAAATACTCAAAGAGGACCCTACTCGAGTACAAACGCCACCTCTTCCGCTTACACTGTTTACTACTACTCCAACCGGCGACCATCTCCACATTATCCCACACTTATCACCGGCCATCCGGCTAGTAGCCTTTTAGCATCCGGCAAAAAACCCGAGCTAAAAGTGAGTTTGGCGAGTGTGAAGGCCGACAACAGAAAATGGGGGTAGACGACGGTCTGTTTTTATTACACAGATCGAATATCCTTGTCGAGAGCTCCAAAAAGCTCTTTTCAGAGTCTCCCCAGCTCCTCTCAGTCCCCTACCATCCACTTCTCGTCTACCCCACATGATCTGCTGACGCAAATAAAATACTGCCTAACACCCCTGTCTCACCCAAGAGAGATGGAAGGTGCAAAAATAAAAAGGGCTTGTCCAGCGAACCTGCTTGTTACCGTCCGTGGCGGGCCACCATAGCAAACTCTTGGCCCAAAGGCGAAAATACAGCTCCCAAAAGACCCGCTTTGTGGGCTAGCTCAAAGACCCACCCCATAAGACCCACACTATGGCCAGCTATAGGCCCGACAAAAGAGGCAGTGTGGTTGCCGTGGCGACTTATCCGTGGCCCAGGACCTGCTAAATCTGGTCTTCCGCAGGGTCTCTTCACGTGACGTCTAAGGGAAGGGACTGGGATCGTCATGGCGATCTCCACATTAGCTCGTGTCGATCTCTGACAACACATGTGTCGATCTCCATATCCCTTGCTTCCCTGCAGACAGGAGAGCCGCAAACACAATGGGCGTGTAACGTGCAGTATACAGATGTCTAGACTTCCACGGATACTGTCTTTGATTGTAGAAGTACGAACGTACGGATACTCATGCTTCTATCTCGGTTTTCTCTCAGTGTCCACCACCTGCAAACACCTCAAGACACAAAGACTCCCCCACCCTCCCCACCACTCCACTTTGCGTTTCTCGACCTTCTTGGACCTCTCGTTAACTCTTTATGTTGTACCGGCTCTGCAAGCCCCTGCAAGCCGTGCCCTTTATGTATGTAAAGCGACAGGCACAACAAGAGTAAGAACAAGCCAGGGAGCAACCCCTGCAAACTCTGAGCGTAGTTGGGCTTATGTAAGCAGAGGGAATCGTACGATGTTTCGAGGCGGAGCTTTGCAAGGGTCTGGAGGTGCAAGAGTAAGCGACACACTTGCTATTGCGACACCCTTGCTATTGCAGCTATTGTTGTCCTGCACGGACTGTAGACTCGAGGCGCACACTAACTGCGGATACGAGATGTGTTCATAGATGGCCGAGATTTCAACCGCTTCTAGTGGGCCATAACTGACCGCTATAGGTGTAGCTTAGGGTGGATACAATTACCCCTTCTTTCGCGACGAGTAGGGCTCGTGGCGAGAAAAGGAGACCACCAATCAACTCGCACGAGCGCCAGCTACACGATGATATTATCTACTCGCCGCCATCTCGCCCACATCGCTACACACAGACTCCAGGTTCACAGTTTAATTAATGTCTCGCTTAAGTGTGACGGGTCAGAGGGGTATTTAGAGCTGCGGGAAGGGTAACAAAGAAGAGGGTGGGAATTTATTGTGGGGTCAGGAGGAATGCTGGGCGTCTGAAATTTGGACCAGGGGTAGATAGGGGGTATAGGAGGAGGTTGTGGGTGTTTTGTGTCTGTATGTCATGTATTCCCCGACTTATGAGCTATCCGTTCTACCCGCAATTACTTATCAACTCTAACTAAAAGCTTCCACTCGTCTAACTAACGGCTATGCAACCTTATCTAATCTGATTACTGATTATTGATCATTTTGGGGGCCGAAATTCTTGCTGGACTTCTCGAAAATGTCTCAATCGCTCCCTCAAACACCCTCACCAACTTTCCCAAACTTCTCACCACCAAAATTAGCTCAAAACAGCTCCACTCAAGACACCTGTCAGAACCCCTGAAACAACTGACACCTGGACGTTATACATTCCAAATCTACACCTGCAGGCTACTGTACAGTCAATTATGCATTCCTTTAGTGTCCCCCTCCTCGTATTCACTTCAACTCTCATCACACGTCTTACTGACGTCAATGTACTCGTCCACAGCAGCTACCAGCTCACTGTTCTCCCTCCTACTGTCATTTAGAGCCGACTCTAACCGAGAAATACGATTTTTGAGTGACGTCACCTGACCCTGTTTGCGAGACCGGTACTTTTGCACCTTACTCATAACCTTTTGACCGTAAATCTCATGTAGCCGTTTCGCAGAAGACTCTAGAAGCGCATTGTGCTCGTCACGGGTCACGTGACTGGACGAACTGTCTTGCAGTGTTTGAATCACGTGATGAGCCTTGGTCAGCTCGGATTTCAGATGACTAATCTCGGCGTCTTTGCCTGCCAATCGGGCCTGGAGAGACGTTATCGTCGTCAACAGAGACGGGACGTCATGTGACGTTGATTTGGAGGTCTCTATATCACGTGACGGGAATTCGTAGACCGCTGCCGCTCGATTTGCGTCACGTGACCGGATATTCGCCCGCGAAAGACGCGTCGTGTGGTCGCGTAGCTGGGCTATACGGGTGGCCGTCGGGCTGGGGTTTGTGTTTGTGGGTGGTGGGGAATCACGTGACTTCAGGTCACTCCTGGTGGTCACGTGATTTGAGGAAGATCCATCCCGTGTATTTGTCACGTGACTTCTCTCGTCCATTACCGTGGTATCTCTCTAGTTTGTATAAAGTGGAGATGAGGTTTGTGATGGAGTGCATGATGGAGGTGCATGTGGAGAAGTGGTGAAAAGAGGTGAATAGAGGAGTGTGGAGAGTGTTGGGGGATTGAGGGGAGATGGATTTGTGTAAGAAATAAGTTTGTGCTGTTTTCCCATATTTCTGGTGGTTTTCTGAGCTCTTGGTTCTACTTAATTTAGTTGGCTTTTTAGTTAGGATTTTGTTAGGAGAAAGTTGATGAAGCATACTCTCTCGTTTTCAGTTAAGCAGGCTTTCTTTTTCAATCTGATCGAGCATCTGGTGATCTGATCTGATCTGAGGAGCGGTAGTTGTGATCTTCAGTCAGATGGGTAAGAGTGGTGTTGTGTGATTGTGATTAGTTTCAGGTTTGTGGAACTAATTACAGTAAGCTATAGCTACGATATATCTTCATACTTGTAATGTGTTTATTCACTGATTATGACTCGGGGTAGACAACCAGCAGTGCCTCTCCCTACCGCAAATGTCTTGCTGTGATCTTCGGATTTGCGGATCTTCGGACCCCACTGTCGATCATGTAACACTTGGGATTAGCGACAGGATCCACGGATCGGCCTCGTGCTAAGTAAACAGAGCAGCGCCGTGTATAACAAGCTTAAGTGAGCAACGAAGTTTAGAGAGAAAAAGAAACCAAGAAGAAGAGGTGAAATGGTAGAGACAGGCATACAGCAAAACAACATGATATGATAGCAATACAAGAGTTGAGATGTCTTATTCACCTCACTCATTGTGGGGTTAGAGATGGCTGCGTAATTTCACTGTTGTTAGTCTGTAATAAAACAGTCTACTGTTTCAGATTATGTCATCAGAGCTAGCTATACGGTACAAGTACTTCGTAGGGAGGCACTAGTGACGTCAGAATAGGAGAGGAAGACAGTCAGGAAGAATAGCGAGTCAGCCTTTTAGAAGGAGGAGCAAGTTGTATATCAAAAATGGGGTTTCTCTGTTTTTTTCCTGTTTTTTCTTAGTTTTTTTGAATACTTACGCTTCCCTCACCAAAGACCCACACTCGTATACCCTCAGTCGTTTTCCCCACTTTTTAGAACTGTGAGAAATAGGCTGGGCCAAATTCCACTAGCTACTTGGCATCTCTTAGCCTACACTAGCACCTCCTGCCATCCTGTTAAATCCACTATCCGTACAGTAGCTCCGGTCTAAACCCTGAGGAGCTCTCATGACCGTAATATCTGTCCTTGCATTAGCGTGCCAACGTCTCAGCTCGTACAGCGGACATATTCCGGTGACTAAGCGGCTGCTTGGAGCCACGGCGTCTCTCAAGCACCTCCTCGTTTTTGGCGTGTTTCAGGTTAAATTGCAGTGTTTTAGTGGCCCTATTCGGTGAGACTGTTTCAGGTCAAATGGTATGTACGGAGTGTGTAGTTTACTCGCAGACTAAGCACACTATAGTACCTGGAAATGTGCCAAATCGTTAGCCAGTATACAATATTATCCCCGACGGTCATTTATTTCCCCTGGTTTTTCCGTTTTCTAGCTTCCAAGAGCCCTGATTATCACCGTTCTGCGCATTCTTGGATCGTCAAAACAAGCGATGAGTAATCGCAAATTGCTCCGAGACATGTCACTGAAACTAATGAGTGGGTGAGGTGGTGGTGGTAAATTGAAAGAGCCTAACTATTGTTAGTATCTGTTGTATTCTTTTGTCTCTTTGATGATTTTTGATACTTTTCTTTCATCTCATTTCCGATTACTCTAGCTCAACATCTCCTCAATCTCGTATCGATCGAAGGGCATCGTGACCTGCACTGGAAGATGCACAATTAAGACATCCCCACACAAAAAGCAAGCGCGAGAACAAGAGAAGTGCGAGTACGAGAGAAGTGCAAGTACCCTTGTACGAAGTACTTGTGCTTCGCAGTTCTTGAATTCATGTTTGTATTGTACAGTAGTCACCGTGTTCTATCACTAAGAGTGTTCATCACCACTCAACATAACTCACCCAACTAGATCTTCACTAAACACACAGAAAGCTCAACCCTCTCTCCTCCCCACTACGTCATGGCTGCTTCAATGACCGAATTGAGACGAGACACTTGTAGACATCTGCTGATAAGACATTACTGCATCAATAGTCTCAGATCAGGGTGCGATACGAGGTCGAAGTAGTCAATTGGTGTAAGTGGGTCTTCAGATGAGTGTCTAGGCAGTGATACACAGCAGCTACAAGCACTTGGCTATCTACTTCAGCTCTTATAATCCAGAGACTCCCTTCTAAAACAATCAGCCATGTCCAACAGCTTTCCCTCTGATAGCTCTTCTCCAATGACTGTACCATGTCTGATAGTTCATAGCTCTACTTCCTCCAACACCTCTACAAGTACAATCTCTTAATACGCAATAAATAAATTAGTCTAAATGGCTTGGGTGAGTGTCACAGCACAGTGATGAATGGATATGGAACAGTTGGCACATTTCAGCAGAACCAATTCCCATCGCACTGCGTGCTCTGGGTATTAGTTAGCTATCGCAAATTCCCATCGCACTACGTGCTCTGGCAATTTGCGCTGGTTAGCTGAAACACCGCATATCCGGCTCGGGACTACTCGGAGCAGTGCTCAATCTCGTGCTCACCGAGCTTCTCTGCGACGAGTCTGGCGACACGTCACTCTCCTCCAACGCAGGACCCAGCTTGTTCAGCCGTCTGGGCAGAGGTCGCACCGAAGGACTGCTCGTCATGGTCAGAAACGGCTTGTTGAAACAATCCGGCAGCTCCACGTTCTCTCTGGACGGTCTGGGAGGGGTAGGGAAAGTCGCAGGCGAAATCGTCGTCGGGGTAACCAGGGTAGCCGGCTTTGTGAGCTCCTTGGCGGCAAAACCACGTGCCAGTTCTCGTGATCTGGGTGACATTTCCTGGATCTGCTGCTGGATCAGCGCAATGTTGGCGGAAATGTCGTCCCACTTTGTCTGGTCAGAAGACGAGCTTGACGACGAAGTGGTCGACATGGTGGGCTGCAGCTGGACAGGCGACTCAGGGAGCACCATGGAGTGGTGAGACGTGTCGTAGAGATGGTCTCCGGACGCGTAGACGTGCGAGGAGCGAGTCGAGTCCGGTGGCGTGATCTGGTACGTGTGGTGGTTGGACGTGTACTTCCACGTGTCCCAGGGACACTGTTCGGGCGCCACAATCTGGGGAACGGGCGTCTGGGGAACGGGTGTCTGGTTGCCGGAGTTTGCCCGGCGTCGCAGCAGGTTGGCCATGTGGTCTCGGGCGTAGTTGGGCGAGGATGTAGGTTTGATGGAGACGAGTTCGTTCTCGAATCGTTCGTTGAGTCCCAGATCGAGCGATTGAGAGGGGGAGATGGGGGGCAAGACGGGCGAAATTGAGGAAGACTGAGAAGAAGAAGGCTTTGAGGTGGAAGATCTAGAGGTGGAAGAGGAAGAAGTCTTGGTCTTACTGGAAGTAGAAGAAGTCTTAGTTGAGGTTGAGGCCTTAGTTGAGGCAGGAGTAGGAGTAGTCTCTTTCGCCTCATTAGCCTCCTTCTCTTCAGCTTCTCTAACTCTTCTCAAGGCAGCCTCGATTTCGGCGTCACTGCCTTCTTCGTCTCCTTCCATGTACCCTTGCATGTTCCATTCAAAGTCGCCAAGATCATCAATTCCAAACTTGTTGCCGAGATTTCCCTTCTTGGACTTTGTTTTCGGCGGTTTCGCAGCTTTGACCGACTTGGCGCTCTTGCTGGACACACTCTTGATGCTGGGAGTCTTGGAAGAAGTCTTGGACGAAGAAGGCCGTTCAGAAACGCTGCTGGACGACGCTTTTCTGCCTGAAAAAGATCGCGAGGACTTGAATCGAGTAAACAGACTCGATTTCTTGACATCGTCCTCCTCGTCGTCGTCCCACGCAGACACGGGGTTCTGGGGGACGTAGCTCGTTCGCGAACGACTCGACGAGTTTGTGTTGGTTCTGTGCATGGTGCTCATTTGGAGATCTGGAGAATGCGGAATGGCGGTCGCTGGACGCTCGGAAAAGCTGTGTTGGCGCGGTCGGGGACTGTCGGGAATCGTCTGGGCAGTCGCAGAGGGCGGAGCGGGAGTGGGAAGCAGCGAGTTGTTGGAAACCACAGACAGGCGGTTGATTGAGGGAGCTGAAGGACGAACTGAGCTACTTGAGCTTGTAGAAGGTCTGTCGTTTGTGGAGGGTCTAACGCTTCCTGACGGTTGAACACTACTTTGTGACCTCCCGGGACGCTCTCTTCTTATAATGGACGCATCGTCTGAGACAGAGTACTTATTGGCGTGGTAGGCTAGACTCCTGGGATCGGTGATATCTCTTTGTTGCAGGGGCTCGCGAGCGTTAGGCTTGCATTGCAGCGGCTGCAAGGTTATTTGCGGGCCTGCACCTGCTGCAGACGACGTGGGCTTGGACCCGACTCCCGACTTGCGCCATCCCTTGAGACGGTCCAGCGCCGCCTTTCGAGTCTGGTGCAGTTGGTCCAGAGCCGAGCTAGCAGGCGAGCTATACATGCTGCTGTATGTAGAGTTGGCGTGTGAGGCGTGGGAGCTCTTTGTGTGGGTGTGGGTGTTTGTGCTCAAAAGATCCGAGCCACGAGAGTCGCGCATGTGAATGGAAGGATTCGGGGTGGGATCGTCGCTGATAGTCGAGGGATGTGCGCCAGAGTCACGTCCCTCCTGCTTCTATATATCTTTGCAAGCCCTCTCAGACACAAGAGGGGAAGCCGCTAAACTCTGTGTAGCGAAGAGAAGTGTGTCAGACTGCGGTGAGACTAAAGGTAAGTCGAGCGAAAGTGAAAGAACGCAAAATGGAGCGATTGGAAAGTGCAAAATTAGACGGCTAGTGGATATTTTCGATAACGCTGGAAATCACGGTATTCTCGACATGGCCTCATCTGGATCGGGCGAAATCCCCCGTGCACAATGCCAGACAATGTCCACCTTGTTGCCTTGTCTGTTTTTCTCGCTTCATTCTCGCTCTCCACACTATCAAAGATACGCTCGCTGCATCCTGTGCTTCTGGCAGAAATGTCTAACTGTGCAATTATTACGGTGGAGGGTGAAGAAGGTGGAGAACTCGAGTCAGGGCCCGTCAGGGTCCCCACCGTGTTTTTCCCCGTTTTTCCCATTTTCCCCTATTTATCCTGAATTGTCTATAGTCGCCTTCAATCACACTAAGCTTGTGAAAACACTTGGGACTGAGCTGACAAGGAGATTCATGGCAAACCTTGGCAACTTTGTATGGACACTTTGTAGGAACAGACCTTGCACCCCTGTTTGAGATTTCCGGCGGGTCAAACAGGCCACCGTGGAGCGGGAAAAAAGAGCCGAAAATCGCAGCTGGCAGCTCCGCCCTCAATTTGGCCGCTGCTGTTTTTCCCACATTTATCGCCACTCCTTGCCGGCCTCCACAACCGCCCCAACAAATACCCCTGTAAGCGACAAGGGTCCCGGTAAGCTTAAAGTGCAGAGCTCTTTGCTTTTGAGAGTCGAGGAGATCTACAGGATCAACAAACCCAGGGATATTTGTATGTAGGGGCGCGAAAAAGGGCGCTCGAAACGGCGACGCAGCGGGCGGCGGCTTGCTTTACGTTTGCGGGTGCCTGTTTTGGAAAATCCAGGTCCAAAAGTCGGTTCTATAGATGAGGTGACGATGGCAACTTGTAGCTTTGAAATGCAGTCCTACCCCACAAACGAACAAGAGAGACAAAGTGTAGTCAGAAAGAGTCAGACAAGAAGAATAGAGGAAACGACAAAGTGGGGTTACTAGCTTCAACGGTGGAGCTGTGGTGGTGGTAGTGAAATTCTTCTAGCAAGTGTTGTGGTGTGAAAACTGCTTGTATTTGTACGTCTACTTGTATTCTTGTTGACCTGTTTTTGCTGTTGAGCAGCCCCAAAGTTCCCAACTATTACCCGCCTTTTACTTCATCTCCACTTACCAACATACTTCACCTCTCTGCACCTGTCAGCTGATTGTCTCACCCTGAGACTAACGGCCCCCACCTGCTAGTGCAACGCTGAAGAGGCTTGCGGGGTTGGTATCGGCAAGCGAAGGGCCCCGAGACCTGAAACGGGCTTGCCTGAGTCGTGCACGCTCGTCTCTTGAGCCTCTTCGTTTTCGGAGAATTATTCTAGTTGAGGATTGGACGTGCGTCTGGAATGCCGAAAAAACGGCGGAAAATGGAGGAAAAGAACAAACAAATTGCGGGAAAATCAGCCAAAAATCAGCCGAAAATCAGTCTAAAATGAGCCTTTAAACAGCCAAAAATTCAGACGAAATACCAACCCAGAAGGATGACTCTAAACCAGAATAATAATCCCCTTCTGTTAACACCATTTTCCACCTCTGTCTCAATATTACTTTTTACTGCGTGTACATTGCATCTTGTGTTTGTCTTCAGACAATGTCCAAACCTCTCCAAGAATCAATATCTGCACTTTTGTAACCGCATGGCAGGCCTGCGTCGCATTCCGCCCCGTATCCTCCAATCCTCGATCGATATACGAGCTCTCTTTAGCCGTATCAAACGGCTTTGGCTCTCAAAGTCGAATCTCCAAACCTCCTTGTGTAGCTCGATCAGGCGAAATTCTCCATTTTTCGCATATCACGAGAACGGGACAAAATACGACCCCTTGGCGGCATTAGCTGCTATTGCCGAGATTACGGGCATGTAGCGGTGAAATGAGCCCACTCACAGACTCGCAGTATTATCTGTGCAAGCTGATTTCATTTCAGTGGTATTAGAGTCAAACATCAGGGCGAAAAAGATACTTGTAGTGTAAGGTGCTTTTCATAATCTTCATTTAAGACAAAAGTACGAGTCGTATACTTCAATGTGTAAAATACTTTACATGAGGTACAGAATAATTTACAACTGTCACAACTGACACAATTCACATTTTTGCACTTCCCCTCAAGAGCAATCTCACTTATTATGGTCGATTTAATAATACCATGGCATCGAGCCTCGGTAGGGTCCTCACCCTGCTGATAACGAGAATGAAACAAATGGTAGGCTGGTGCTACGTATTCTAGTGTTACAGTGACGTATTCCACCATGTTACAATGAATTTGTGTCAAAAGACAGCTAGGAACAATGTGTCAAACCTGAGACATAGCTACTCCGTACGGCACATGAGCAAGTTCTTCGTGTGACACTTTTCTGGCATGTGATTATTCAACAGACCCGGTGAGGGGCTCGGTAAGAGCCGTTCGAGCTCTCCTTGTTGTTTTCGGAACCCGAGCTGGTGTTTTTTCTCTTTTTTTTTTTTTTTTTTGGATTTTCTCGATTTTCCTCGATTTTCTTTGCCACACCTCGTAATTCACAACAATTAAAGAACAACTAAACTGCCTAAATTTAGCTACTGCGCGGCATACTGCACCTGCCTCTTGGGAACCCGTGTATTTTACGTCACTTCCATACACAATGTGTCAGAACAAGAGTCTGACAGCTGAGCACCTGATCTTTGCATGTGGTGAGAGACTCTACCTAATGTCAACAATAAATAGTGACAAGGAGTGAAAAAGCAAGCAGTCGGTCCTACAGTGATGTATCACGTGTTGACCTTGCTGTAATGTATCACGTGTCCAGAGCCCTACCTCGTTTTTTGCCCACCATCTACACACTCTTTCGCATATGCACTTACACACATGTCAGAAGACAGGCACGCAAATGTCATGTCAGGTACCGCGACACATGCAAAAGAATGGCAGGTTGTCCTGTTGCACGGCAGTAGACTAAAAAGCGGACCATAGTTTAGCCGCGAACTTGACTGTGGTTGTAATTGAGTCTAGAGTGATTGGTTTGGTTTGGTAGTGGGCTTACTAAGAGGATCTGGTGGTTTTCAGATGAAATGGAAGGTGAGAAAGTCTTATTTCAGATTTGATAGACTCTTTCAACTGCCCTGATCAACTCCTGACTATGTCATCTGTCTAGTAGAGTCCATTGATATACATTCTTCCGTTACAATAGTATTACGTCAAGATGAGACTTCTAACGAACTAACCAGCCATGCAATTATAACTTCTTCATTCCAGCCCCTTAAGCTCATCTATAGTGTGTTATCTTAGCACATTAGCACACTATCTCGTGTTTAGTGCGTCGCTAATATGGTGTGGAACTACGGGAGAATGTCCAGATGTGGAGCTAGCAGATTAGCTGGTGTGTGGATGGCTTTTGAGTCTGTTGACGCGTAAAAGGGATGGAAGACAGGTGAGAAAGGGGTGAGTACGATATGGAGGTAGCTGGGGGAGTGTTGAAGTGCTTTGGTTGTAATTGGACCTTGTCAAGCTTAGTCGTCATTAGAGGCCGCTATAGATGAGAACTGTGCCCAGGTAGTTGAAATATAGACTAATTGATACATTCCAGAAGTCCCCATTTAGTTGTCTTAACGTCAACTTGACCAAGATCTTAGATTCTGGTACAAGTATCCATTCTTCTATTCTGATACATATCAATCCATAGGAACGCACACAGTCATCAACTGATGTTATAAACCCAACCCACCACTTTCTAGACCCCGTATTTACTAACTTAGAGTGCTTCTAAGTGCCAGCTAACGCTTGCCGCGTTTCTGGATTACCATTAGTCTGTTCAATCTAAGACACACCTTGGCTACATTCCGAACTTTCGTGTAGGCGTTTATGAGAAATGGAGAAGAAGAGGGAAGCCTTTTATTCTACATTTAACTTGTATCAGAACTTCTTCGTCAGCAGACAACTCCATCAGACATCTTGAAATGACATTAGTCTGGTATACTCTCCTTCGTGTAAAGACATTACTGACCCTCTGAAGAGAATGGAGTGAATAAAATGACACTTTCGAAACACGCCAAGATTAAAAAACTCCTATCAAACGAACAGAACCTCAGCAACGAAAAAGTGGTGACTTAACACACTCAGATCACACTTCCAGTGTCCATATGTGAAGACTTCAATACTGACCTTCACTGGAAGAACACTTGAGAGAAACCAACAAGCGCGGAACATTATTAGCTCGTTTGTTCACCTTTTCTGACATTGATATGATCAGCCAAACAACCCCAACCAGAAATTTCTCGCTTTACTAATATGGCTTACGTAATCATTGCTTAGTAATCCCTGTCTGGATTAGTAATCACATCTCAGCTACCTCTCTTCCCCAATCAGCCAATAAGATCACTGAATCTCACCATATCTCGTCCTCTTTGACCACTGACGATCACAATCACACTTCCAATCAATTCCATCAGCACACATGCAGGGCAATCTCTAGCGAATAGAAAACCCTCTTTTACGAACTACACGACCGCGAATCGAACCCGTGCACTGATAAAGTTCCTTGTCAAACATTGCTATCAGAGACACAAGAAAAAGCAACAGGTTATTGTCAGGGTGTCATTGGAATCGTTAGGCTGGAAAAAGGGAGAACAAGGCACGTTGAAAACATGTGATAGTGGGTTGAGAGTGATAGAAATTGTACCCTAGAAACCCTAACCCACCAAAAACTGGCAATCCCCTAAACCACGTACCCTCACCCCTCCCTTCAATAGCCGTTTGACCCCCCCCCCTCACCTCAAATGCCTCACTCGCTCACACCTGTACTTAGGGTCATGGATCGTGTTGTAGTGCGTCCCAAATGCTGCGTTAGGGTTTTCATACAACTCTATCCTGTTCGAGTGTGTTATCGTGGGATTTTGGTTGGGTGGGAGAGGTGGAGTTTGAAGGAGGAGGGGGGATGGAATTGTTGGTGATCGAACGGAAATATATGATTGGTAGTTTAGTCACGTGATCCGTAGCTTAGATCGTTCATATATCCACTCTTTCACCCGCTTTGTTACCCCCTCAGAGTGCCGTCTACTCATGCACACCTCATCGCCTGTTCCTGCACTTAGGGGTGTGACGGCGAATTTTTTCTTTATATAAGGGTGGGCTTTGCCACGTAGTTTCCTTTCCTCACCATCACACCCTTCAAGCAATACAAGGACTACACCGGTACTTTAGATACCTGAGTTCCAATAAGTTCTGATACACTTCACACTTCCACACCTGATCCTGATCTACATCACCACCACCACCCTTACCACACCCACCACACACACAATGGACTTTGAATACTTCCCTGAGCGAAAGCTGAGCATCGTGTCTGCTCCCTTCTCTGGTGGCCAGCCCAAGGGCGGAGTCGACAAGGGCCCCGAGTACCTGCTTGGCGGCGGGCTCGAGAAGCATCTCCAGAGCCTCGACTGGGACACAAAGTTCGACGGCCACCTGGACTTCCCCGTTCCCGAGTCGGACGAGGACATTGGCAAGATGAAGCGGCCCCGGTACGTTGCCGAGGCGGCCCGACGGGTCTACAAGGCCGTGTCTGAGGCTGCTGTGTCTGGCCGGTTTGTGCTCACCATTGGAGGCGACCACTCCATTGCCGTGGGCACTGTTGCCGGCGTGCGGGAAAAGTACCCCGACGCGTGTCTCATCTGGGTCGACGCGCACTGCGATCTCAACACCCCTGCGGCTACGGACTCTGGCAACCTGCACGGATGTCCTCTGTCGTGGGTGACTGGTCTGGCCAAGCCCGAGAAGGACGATCCGTTCGGATGGGTGCCCGAGTGCCTGGACTTCAAGAACCTGGCGTACATTGCGCTGCGGGACGTGGACGACTTTGAGAAGAAGATGATCAAGGAACACAACATCACCGCCTACTCGATGCACCACGTGGACAAGTACGGCATCGGCAAGGTGGTCGAGATGGCCCTGCAGAAGGTCAACCCGGACCTGTCCAAGCCCATCCACCTGTCCTTCGACGTGGACGCCATGGACCCCTTCTTCGCTCCCTCGACTGGAACCCCCGTGCGAGGAGGTCTCACCTGGCGAGAGGCTTGCTACATTTGCGAGGAGCTGGCTGCCACCGGCAAGCTCGTGGCCATGGATCTGGTCGAGTGCAACCCTGCCCTGGGAGCCTCTCAGAAGGATATTGACGATACCATCAGCGCCGGAATCTCCCTGGCCAAGAGCGCCTGTGGAGATACTCTGCTCTAAGAGGTGGAGATATAGATAGCTGTAATATAGATAGATGGGTGGTTAAAAGGAGGAGGGGAAGTGGGGTGTAGAGAGTAGAGCTATTGTAGAATGTGTAGTGTGGATAGCTTGACCCTATGAAGGGGATTGGTAGACACTATGTACATATCTGTGGTGTTGAGACTACAGGACTCTTTGATCCAAGACTTCTTGTGTATCTATAAGTAGTCCACACTTCCTTCACTCAGATTTGTCTCAGTAGTTAGCCCTCCTCTGAGGTGTGACAGTACACCATATAATCAGACATCCTTTACTCTCTTTAAAAGCGGCCAATAAAATCACAATGTACCGTTGAGTGAGTTCTTCATGACAGGGTAAACGCGTGCAAATCAATTCGTTTCAGTTACCCATACTTGTGGCAGTACTGTCTGTTTGTTGTTCTACCAAAAGAGCCTCTTCTGTAATAACTTGTCGTTATGAGAAGCTACAGATTGGTTGACAAGGTCCTATGTGTACTTGTATCCCAGTTGTTCAAGAAAGTCACTTGTTCAAACATGAGATTACAGAAATTTTTGATCAAAGACAATCTACATACAGTATCTAGCCTACATTGCTTTCATTCATATGTTCTGTTATGTAGTTCTTCTAAGCAGCATGATCAATACTTGTAGCTGTAGAGCTCTTATTCTTATTGTGATGAATGAAAATAGTTATGAGAAGCTACAGATTGAGTGACCAAGTCCCATGTATGCCACTTTTTCAAAAGTGCTACTGTACTTGTTCCAGCATGCCAGTTGTTCAAACATGTCAATGGTTCAAAAATGTAAATGGTTCAAGTCAGTCAATGGTACGTCAATGGTTTAAGTATGTCAATGGTTCAAGTATGAAATTTGTTCAAGTATTATAGGTTCGGCTTCCAAGCGTTCTTATTATCCGCAATCTTCTTGAGAAACGCCTCACACTTCTCTGCCAGGATATCCACCGCTCCGACCTTGGTGTGTCGTCCCATGTTGTGTCTGGCTCCCTCGATGATGCCCGAGTACTCGGACCAGTTGCCGTCCTTGACAAAGCTCGCGTAGCGTTCGATCATCTGCTGCTTGTCGTGTTCGGGGTTCATGTACTCGTCGTCTCCCATCAGAAGGAACAGAAGAGGCACTTTGATCTGGCCAAACGACTCCTCAAGCGCCTCATCGGGCAGATCTAACGAAAAGAAGTCGTCTGCGCCTCGGGGACAGGTGAGATCGACAAACCGCTGAGCACTAACGGGCGTGTTGTGCATCATCTCCTGATGCTCGCCCTGCAGAATGGTATCACCTTTTCCGTCAAGGCAAAGCTCCAGAGCCGTGGTAAGCGCCCTCTCGTATTTCAACTCGCCAAAACTGCCCAGGCAGTAGTCTCGATCGGAAATTCCAGCCTGCATAATAGCTCCATGGACCTTGACGGTGGGCCATCTTTTGCCGCCCTTGGTCAGGTAGTACATAATGTCCTGGCAGCCCGTGGAGTGGCCCATGAGCACGATTTTCTGCTTGCCGGGCAGCTTGCTGTGCTTGAGTCGGTGGTAGAAGAACTCGACCGCATATTCAATCTCGTATGCGTCTCGAGAAACGGATCCAGTTCCCCAGCCTTTGAACGAGGAAGTCGTCAACAGCTCAACCATGCCCCATCCAGCCTTGTCAAGGGCGTCGGCAAGAGGTT
Organism: Yarrowia sp. JCM 30695; assembly: GCA_001602355.1. NCBI lineage: Eukaryota > Fungi > Ascomycota > Dipodascomycetes > Dipodascales > Yarrowia > Yarrowia sp. JCM 30695. The sequence continues at coordinate 1,516,106 of BCLX01000001.1, forward strand.
TCACAAACGGAACATAGGTGATTCCATCGCCCAAACCACCAATGAAAATCACAGTGTTCAGGTGAGGCTCTCCACTTCGAGTAGGATGCTCAAGAGCAATGAGATTGTGGTAGTACTGGTGGATAGTGCAGTCCTTGTAAGACTGGGTTCCGTACTTGGGGTTCATTCTGGCGCCTCGGTATCCAAACCGCTGACCTAACTGGTAATGGAGCTGGCGAAATTGAAATGAGGCGGGTCTTAGTCGGTTCATGTTGAAGCTAACTTTGCTGCATGGAAACGGAGCAAGATAAGAGACAGTGGGGAAGTGGGATGTGGAGATTTGGGGCGGGAATTTTAAAGGGAGGTAGGTTACGTGATAGAGAATTGATTTACAAAATTTCAGCTCTATTTGCCAAAAACTCAGCCAATTGAACACCCTCCACTTCCATCTCCAATGAAGTTCGATGAGGTAATCAAAAGTTAACCGCCACTAGGGTTCCAGATATGAGAGTGGGAAAGAAGAGGTGGATATGATGTTGGTAAAAGATATAGGGTTCTAAGTAGATTTTTTGAGCTCTGTGAGTCAGCAGCTTTCAAATTATATAGTTTTTGAGCCTTTAAGAGCATTATTGGTATTTGCTTATGTAATCAATGGTGTTCATACCACAAGAAAACGTACTTGTACTTGTACAGTACTGGATTATAAAGAAAGAAAAATCTCCTGGAATTTGATATACAAGCTTTCAAGTGATCTTCAAGGCTCATTCAAAAACTGAGACTCAATTTCGTCCAATTTTCTGCACTCATCACAACTCTTCATATTCACCTTGAAAGGTTAGACATGCTCAATAGACATCATATGGATCACTCACAGCTGAACACCCCATGTTTCAGCCTCAAACTTGAAGACAAAGACTCGTTCTTTGACCAAAATCAAGGCCTCACTTGTTTCATCCTTGGAAAAGCTTTTACTTGTACGAGGCTATTAGACCTCATTTTGTCATTCACAGTGTACTTGTAGCTACAAATGGCTTACATAATCACACGTTAGAACAAAGTATCATATTCAAACCACTTTTCTGACAAGACTGAGATAACGAAATAGCTCAAAATTCATATTATGCCCGTTATAGTCTTTGCATTACACTCGCTCGACGATTGTTGCTTCACTTCTAAAATTTCCCCTTTAATCCGCCTCTCACCAAAGTCGAACCCACAACCCCCTCTCTTCCGTAACCATGGCAACCGCGCGCAGCAAATGTCAACAAACATGCAGAACAATAGTAAACATCAGAGTTAGTCCCATTGTGAGGTGTATGGGCGAACATGATTGTCGAACGGCGGGGTTGAAGACAGAAGGGCTTAATTAGGGGTAGGCGGCAGGGTATTAGCGGGCATCACGTGACGCACGGTTCCTCGGAAATTAGCCGAAAAGCGCCCGGCTCATAAGGGGAATGCATGTGTGCCTGGATGGGGTGATAATATCGGGGTTAAGGCGGAATCTCGGGGGTAAACAAGCCGGATACGGAATGCAAAGGGGATTCTGGGTGTTTTTGTGCGATTATTTTTTCGGTAGCATCATTTCCACGCCGTTCACACGAGCCCTAGAGTCTTGTTATGATAGTGTTGGGTGGTGCATGGGAGGGCAGGTGGGGGAAAAGACCACACAGGAAGATGAATATTCAGCCTATTTTGCCGGGAAGTTGACTATTAGATAGAGCAGTGTCCTGGCTCCAAAGCAGTACACTTTCCATTAATATCCACCGCCATCCTCCATCGCAATGTTATGTTTAGAGTCGAATAGAGTTTTGCTCCAGCATGAATCATGTGTGTGGATATATTCTTGTTTCAACCCAGCGACTCAATATCACTAACGACAGCTTGAAGGAGGAACGGACAAACACATCTGAAGGAGGTACGAAATACGACAGACAAGAGTACAGACGATATACGCAGACACAAACGACAGACACAAACGCAAACAACACAAACACAACAGCTTCACACCTCTTTCCTCACAGCTTCACACCTCACCCATGGAATCTTCTATTTCGGTGGCTGTCAGAGTGCGGCCGTTCACGCAAACGGAACAGGCGCACTTGCAACACAATCCCAAGCAGCAGCTGTTTCTGGGCGACGGCTCGCTGGCTTCGTCCTCGCAAAACACAGCCACAGTCAACCCGTTCACGTCGCGCAAGGGCGGCAAAAGCATCCGCAAAATCATCAATGTCGTGGACGACAAGATGCTGATTTTCGACCCGCCAGAATCGTCTCCTGTTGCGGGGATGCACAAGGCAGCCTTCCCGGGCAACACACACAGAATCAGAGAACACCGGTTTGTGTTTGACCAGCTGTTTGACGAGGATGCCAGTCAAGAGCAGGTATATAACCAGACCACAAGACCGCTGTTGACCAACATTTTCGACGGATATAACGCCACGGTATTTGCATATGGAGCCACGGGATGTGGAAAGACACACACGATTAGTGGCCGTCCTGAAGCTCCAGGAGTCGTCTTTCTGACCATGAAGGAGCTGTTTGACAGAATTGAGGCTCTGAGAGACGAAAAGGTGATTGACGTGTCGCTGTCGTACCTGGAGATCTACAACGAGACCATCAAGGACCTGCTCGAGCCCAGCGACAAGATGCTGACGCTCAGGGAAGACGCAGACAAGAAGATTTCCGTGTCCAACCTGTCGTCCCACAAACCCGAGTCTGTGGAGGAAGTGATGGAGATGATCTTACAGGGCAACCAGAACCGAACACAGAGCCCCACCGAGGCCAACGCCACGTCGTCACGGTCCCATGCTGTGTTGCAAATCAACGTCATCCAGAAAAACCGAACCGCAGAGCTCTCGGAGTCACATACCTTTGCTACGTTGTCAATCATCGATCTGGCAGGAAGTGAACGTGCATCAGCCACCAAGAACCGAGGTGAGCGACTTCTGGAAGGAGCTAACATCAACAAGTCGCTTCTGGCGCTTGGAAACTGCATCAACGCTCTCTGTGACCCCAAACGAAAACTGCATGTGCCCTACAGAAACTCCAAGCTCACGCGGCTGCTCAAGTTCTCGCTGGGAGGCAACTGCAAGACGGTCATGATTGTGTGCATTTCGCCGTCGTCGCAGCATTACGATGAGACGCTCAACACGCTGAAATACGCAGACAGAGCCAAGATGATCAAGACCAAGGTGGTAAGAAACCAGCACTCTCTGGATAGACACGTGGGCTCGTACCTGAAGATGATCACCGAGCAGAGAGCGGAAATTGAGACGCTGCGAAAGAGAGAAACCGAGGCGATCGAACAGGCAGTCACAAAGTACGCTGCTGCTCAACAGACTCGAAGAGACGCCATCAAGGAGGCCATCACGTCTCTGGAAACGACATACTCGCGAACAACCTCGGAAACCGAACAGCGGGTCATGGGATTGCATAGAATCAAGCTGCTGACGCTCCAGCAGTCTCAGCTGGCTGCGTGGATGCAGCTGTTGAGTGGTCCTGACTTTGGAGCGCTTACTTCTGCATACCCCGAGCTCGTGTACTTTGTTGACGACGCCCAGGACCGTCTGAAACGCGTGTGCAGCGACATTGAGGCTATCAACGCCTTCCTGGACTCGTGCACACGTGACATGGCCGCTCAGAACACCGTCGACCAGTGTCTGCGGCGTCTCAAGGAGCTGGAAGGATGGTGTGAGGCTGACGAAGAGCTGTTCCTGGTCTGGGCCGAACAGACACGTGACCACTACGAGCGCGAGTTCCACGAGTGTGTTTCCTCCGTCTCGTTCACAGACACGTTCTTTGGGCCCATTGTCTCGCAGTTCATGAACGCCTGCCTGCACATGATCCAGCGCATTGAGGACCAGGAGCATGTTCGTCTCCTGTCTGAAGCGCTCGTCGGCTGCGAAAACGTGTTCAAAAGCGTCTCCACAGCCCCGATTCCGACTCCCTCGACCCCAAACTTCTCGCTTCCTTCGGCATACAAGCGGTCGGTGGTAGTTCGGTCGCCTGTTCAGCCGCCTCCCAAAGACAAGCCCTCAAAAAGGGTTCGATGGGCGCCCTCTCCGGCCCTGTCGACGCCCCGAAGACCCTCTGGAGGTCTCAGTACGCCCTCAAAGCTGCCTGCACCCGTAGCGAGTGTTGACTCTCCCGTCGATCATCCCATGGATAGTCCTGGCTCTGCTCCTCCACCTCTGGATTTTTCCGACGCCGTGAACCACTCGAACGTGAGCATTCTGGCGGACGGGGACGCCCGGGCTAACCGAACGGCAGTCACACCGAACGGCAAGTTTGGCATCCGGGGCTCGTTGAGAAAGTGCGTTTCCAACCATGAGTTGAAGAGCCCCGTGCGAGGAGCCAACAAGGAGAACCACAGTCTGGGAATGCCTCAGAGGGTGGCCCAGTGACCAGTGAGGGTGGTAAAGTCCATGGCAGGTGGATGCTTGCCATGGCAGTAATTATATATGGATATTGGCTTAATATAACTCATTGTAAGTTAAAAGTGGGTAGTTTGGTGGTATTTTACTTGGTAGCCAGTATGTAGTTCACTTCTGACAGTTCATTTCTAACGGTTCACTTCTACCAGTTCTTTTTGGTCATTTTCTAAGAGTTCATTTTCTATATACATCTCCTAATTATTGTCTTCCTACAAAGGAGGAAGATTCCTCAGATTCAGACAATCGGTTCTCTCTCCCTGAGAACCGGCGACAAACGAACAGTACGTCTCTTGGAGACACTTCTCATCGCATCCTTGCTGGGTGTAAGGCGACTTTCGGAAGTAGTGATCGTAGTACAGCTGGTTCTGAGAAGGATCCTCAATAATGCCCTTGGCAGCTCTATGCCAAAAAGTGGCATTCAGAGGAGCGTTATCGGGCCAAGTGTTGTTGGGATCGTAAGCTGTTCGAGCTGAGTACTCCCAGATCCAGGTCATTTGTTTAGGAGTCTGGGGTTCATAGACCTTGTAAGTGAAGTTGCCGATTGTCTCGTTCTTGTACTTGTTGATGTTGTACTCGTAGGTCTCGTTCAGAGGAGAGTAGTAGTTCTTTGACTCCATGATCTCAAACGTCTTGGAGTCCACCTCGTAGTATCTCCAAGCAGGGTTGTATTTATCCACAGGGGTCACCGACTGGATAATCCAACCCACAGAAATCGCAGACTCTTCTGTCCACACGTTAGTTTTCTCGTAGAAGACGTTGAACTGGTCAGCATGAGTATGTCCAAAGAAGTTGGCAGCGATCACGTGAGGAGAAAATCGACGAATTACCTGTCTGAACACTTCTGTAGCCCAGGGAACAGCTCCCATTTCCTGCGAAGGAACATGAGCCATGATCCAGGCTTTTTGGCCAAGTCTTTCACACTCCAGCAGCTCACCAACCAGCCACTTGAAAGTTCCAGACAGATCAGGTTCAGTGATGTTCCAGAAGTTGTAGTAGTTCTCCGAGTACCAAAAGTTGGAGTCGATGGAAATGACTCTCAGACCGCGCTTGGTAGTGACTGCAAAAGAGCCATAAGTGTGTTCAGCCTGAGCCTCGGTAGTCTCGTTGATCCATCCAAAATCCTTCCACATTTTGGCAGACAGTTCAGCGTTCCAGGAAAACTCGCCTGCGAATCCAGACGAGTTTTGAGCAAGCTGAGCATAAGGGTAAGAGTCGTGGTTTCCAAAAGTGGGATAAACAGGAATATCGCCCAGGTACTTTTTCATTAGATAGTACACTTCCTCTTCGGACTGGTAGGTGTGGGTGAAAGACAGCCAGTCCTGGATATCGTGAGATACCATGTCTCCAGTGAAGATTCCGAATTCAAAGTCTCTCGCGTTAGCCATAGCTCCTACGGTCTTGAGCGAGTCTTCAACCAGCGACTCAGGAGCGTCACAGTGGTAAGAACCGAGTTTCTGGCCTGGCTGAACAGTGTGGTTGAGACCAGCAGCAATGGCCTTCTTGTTGAACGACTCAACTGTGCAGCACATGTAAGCGTCACACCAGGCTTCCTGGCCGGGCAAGTATCGCAGATCGAGGTGGAAGTCGGAGATGTGGAGCACGTTGAACGTCTCGTTGTAAGAAGACTCGATTTTGGGCGGGTTCTTGGGCTTTTCAGGCCACCAAGAAGAAAGATCGGGTTCAGGAACAGGAGCAGGATCACAGGTGTTGGGAGCAGTCCAGTAGCACAGATTGATACCGTCGAGTCCAAAGGTGTCCATGATAGTGAAAACCTGGGAAACGTGCTTACCTGGGTTGCCCTTGGTGATATCGCTTCCCTGCCATTTATCGCAGTCATCCTGCCAGTCGTAGAGAGTGCACAGTTTGACGAGAATCTGAGGAGTGACAGTGGGAGCTTTGAGAGTGATGTACTTGCCGAGATTGATACCTTCCAAGCACTTTGTGCAGTTGGAACCAGTACCGTTGAAGATCTTCTGGGCTTCCTGGTAGCCCCATTCAATCAGGTCTTCGTTGCCAATGTTGGGAACGTCAACATAGTGAGACGAAGAGGTGTCTGCTCGTTTGACAAGCCCAACAGCAGCCAGCAGGCCTGTAGAGATTTGGAGGAGGTTGACCATTGTGAGAGGTGTGATGAGTTAGTAGATGGGGTGCTCCATCGTTTATATAGCTCAGTATACGGACACGTTCTTGTACGGTTCATGGTATTGGTCTTGAGCAAAAAGTAACGACGATACGACGTAAGAGGCAAGGTTTCGAGAATTAAAACGGTTCAGGACAGAGTTTGGAGGAAGACTGGGTGTGCTATGGTGAAGATGAGTGTCTTTCTTGAGACGTCATAGTGAGACAGCTTGAAGGACTTCAACTTGAGATGTGCTGCAAGTGTCAAAACTAGTGACTTGAAAATAAACCACACAAAACACCCAGATAGTCTTGTATCCACACTCGAGCTAAATCCACGTGTAAAATTAATATCGTCGCTCAATTCGTGATAGTCATTCATATTGCCCATCTCAGACACGTTGCATTGCATGAACGATGCGAGATAAGATTTCGAGGAACTAGGGAGATGTTGGAAGACGTATAAACCGTAGAGTACGGAAACTAAATGACTAAGAGTGGATAATCATACGTTTGGACAGTGTGCTATTTAGTCTCTGTTACTAATTCCGATAGTAAATAAGGTGTCAAGTTGACTGATGGAAGGCTGAGAGTATTTAACTAGAGCCTCAACTAATGAAAAGACTCTCAACTAAACCCAAGTATGCACCCAGTATGGTCAATCTGGACTTTTGGCTATGCTGATGACTCTGATAGAAAAGACTTTCTAAGAGAAGCAAACCTGCCTAACTAAGAAGATTCCTTTGATACAGACAGGCTGTTCAAAAAGACAAGTCAACTAAAATCACCATCTTTAAGCGATAATGCTGTCACAGAATGTACTTGTAGAGCCCACTGTGCTATGAAAGTGATGAAGAAGATCTGAGGTGACTTTATCGAAAAATAAGTAGTCTTGACGTACTCATTGTTTATTTTCACCAGCTTAAAAACTCTCCATTTTAGAGGGTTTTCTCGACCTACCACAAACTCGCTTACATCATCACCTGCTTACATAAGCGCTTACATAATCACTTTGGGTCAACCTTAGATCACTCCCATTGCAGCTCTCCAACACTTTCATACAAAATCCAAGCTTAATTTATTGGGAGTAGAGAGAAAAGGAGTGGGGCTGAATAAGTGACTTGGAAGGTCAGATTTTCAATTAGAAAAGCCACAGTAACAATCAGAGGGGGCTTCTAAGCTAGATATCAGCTTCCAAATCCCTACATTTTCCCCCCGCCACTCACTACCATCCTCCTCTTCTCTCCTCTGATAAACTCTGGGTGCATCAACTCTAATATTTTTTTCAAGTCTTCTGCACAGTGGAATCGGCCTTCAACGCATCATCTACCAATGTCCGACCAAGACCATACGGAACCGCTGGAGGACAAGCTGGACCGGATCCGGGTCCATGTGAACTCCAAGCTGGCCAACCAGAAGCAGTTGGCCATTATTCTGGGCGCCGTGGAGGAGAATCTCGAGGAGGAAAAGACCGAAAAGACGGCCACCTCGTACTTCATCTCCTTTCTGGCGCTTCTAGAGCAGTCGTTTAGCCGCCAGGCTCCCGATCAGCTGGAGAACGTTGATCTGGCTGCCTCGGCGCTGTATTTCCTCGACCTCGTCTCTCCCTACGCCTCCGAATCTCTTCTTCGAGCCAAGTTTGCCCAGATTTTCGTCAAGCTGGCGCCTGTGCTTGGCTCGTCCGATTCCGAGTCTGCGCTGCTGCGATCCGCCATTGGCACGCTGCAGCATCTTCTGCTCGCCCAGGACGCCGGATCGTGGCAGACCCCGGCCTCGGAGCTGTCTCCCCGACGAGGAGTCGTGGGTCTGATGCATCTGGCCGTCAACCCTCGGCCCAAGATCAGAAAGCGAGCTCTGGACGCTCTGGCCAAGATTCTCGAGACGCGAGTGTCGCCCGTGCTGGTGGAGCACCCTGCCGCTGCCACCTGCGCAGACACAGCGCTCCAGGCCGTCAAACAGTACCTGCAGAACCACAAGAAGGAGGATACCGTGGACGCCGGTTTCATGCATGCATTGGCGCTGGTCAAGACCATCTGCGGCGTGGGAATGTGGCCCATGTCGCAGTTTGACGAGCTGTGCCAGCTGCTGCTCTCCATTTCCAAGACCACCAACCAGATGCTCATCCAGGCCACCTTTGGTATCTTCGAGGGCGTCTTCCGACACTTTGCCAAGTCTGAGGAGGACGAGAACAACAAGACCCGAAAGCTGCTGGTGATTCTGGACGCCGTGATCGACCAGGCACCCGCCACCAACGACCAGCATCTTGCTCCTGCCTGGTTTGCTGTTGTTGCCCAGGGAGTCGGAGCTCTCGGAGAGGTGAACCCCGATAAGGGCCTTGCCAAGACCCCCGTGGTGTTCCAGAAGGTGTGTGCTTACCTCGATTCGGAGGCCGACAGCGTGCGAACTTCCGCCTCGCAGTGTCTCGTTGCCCTGTGTTCTTCCATCAACCAAAAGTCGCTCAAGAACGGCGACAAGTGGCTGGCCAAGCTGGCTGAGATGGCCACCATGCTGCTGACCGTCCAGACCCGGGCGTCGCTCGTGGACTCGACCAACGTGGTTGCCGCACTGCTCGATACCCTGCGATGGAAGTCTGACCCGTTTTTGGTCGAGGCTGTGACCATCATCGGCGGGCTTCGAACCCAGGAGTCGTTCGTCAACGGCATTCCTGCGCTTGACAACGCTCTGGGATCGGCTATTCGAGCCATGGGACCCGCCAAGGTGCTCGAGCTGCTGCCCCTCAACCTCTCTAACCCCTCGTCGGACAGACCTGGCCGGGCCTGGATGCTGCCTCTGCTGAGAGACAACATCCACAACTCGGAGATTGCCTTCTTCAAGAGCGAGTTCCTGCCGCTGATCGAGTACTTTGACGACAAGATTTCGACCACCAAGGGCGCGACCGCCAAGGTCTTCGAGGCGCTTCTGTCGCAGGTGTGGTCTGTTCTGCCCCGGTTCTGTGCGCTGCCCATGGACCTGCAGCAGTCCTTCGACCAGTCCTTTGCCGAGCTGCTGTCCAACAAGCTGTACTCCAACATTGAGATCCGGCCTGTGATCTGCCAGTCGCTGCGTCTGCTGGTCGAGAGCAACGTAGTGTACGCCGAGGAGCCTGAATCCGAGGAGTTTGAGGACGTGAACGACGACCTTCTGCTTCTGGAGCGATTCCCCCGATCTGAGGCCGAAGCTAACGTCGCCTACCTGGGAACTGTGTCTTCCAAGATCCTGGCCGTCCTGTTCAACGTGTACGGACAGACCATTCCCGAGTCGCGAGGCTTCATTCTCGAGTGCATCAACGCCTACCTGGGCATCACTCCTGCTGGCGAGATTGGAGACATCTTCGACAACGTCTGTGGTATGCTTCATAAAGCCCTCGAGGACGAGGCCAAGGAGACCGCCAAGCCCGAGAAGGACGCCCTTCCCGCCATGTCGCTCACGATGCTCGATATTCTCATTGCCCTGGTGCCCTACATCCCCGCGTCGTCGCACAACACGCTGCTGACCGTGTTTGTGCAGATGATCCAGAACGCGGACCCCAACCACCAGAAGAAGGGCTACCGGCTGCTGACGCGGCTGGCCGAGGCCGACAACAGCTTCGAGACGCTGGAGAAGCATCTGGAGAACATTTGCGGCGTGGTGCTCGAGTCTGCCGAGTCCGTCACCGCCGTGTCTCGAGGCGCCCGTGTCGCTGCTCTGGCCAAGCTCGTGGCTCTGCTGCCCGAGTCCGACCTCTACTTCATCCCCGCGACCGTCTCCGAGGCCGTCATTGCCACCAAGGACGTCAACGAGAAGACCCGAACCGCGGCGTACAACCTGCTGGTGCTCATGGGCGAGAAGATGGCCCGGGGAGGCGTTGTCGACAACTCGCGAATCCCCGGTCTCGAGGACTCCGGTCTGGGCTCTGTGGACGCCAACCTCACCGAGTTCTTCAAGGCCGTGTCTGCCGGTCTGGCTGGCACTTCGCCCAACCTGGTGTCTGCCACCATCACCGGTCTGTCGCGAATTCTGTTTGAGTTCAAGGACGACGTGCCCATGGACATGCTGAGCGACCTTGCGCAGACAGTGGAACTCTTCCTGACCTCGCAGAACCGAGAAATCGTCAAGTCGACCCTCGGCTTTGTCAAGATCACCGCCATCTCGCTCCCCATCGACCTGGTGGAGCCCCAGCTCGGCGACCTGCTGCCCAAGCTGCTGCACTGGTCGCACGAACACAAGGGCCACTTCAAGGCCAAGGTCAAGCACATTGTCGAGCGGCTCATCCGACGGTTCGGCTTCGAGACCATCGAAAAGCATTTCCCCGAGGCCGACAAGAAGCTGCTCACCAACATTCGAAAGTCCAAGGAGCGGTCCAAGCGAAAGCGAACCGAGGAGAAGGACGAGGACGCCCCGGCTACCTCTACCAAGCCCAAGAAGGAGTTTGCCTCCGAGTACGAGCGTGCTCTGTACGGTGACTCTGATTCTGAGGACGAGGATGATGATGACGAGGAGGAGACCACCAGCAAGCGGGCCTCCAAGTACATTATGCAGTCGGACGACCCTCTGGATCTGCTGTCGCAGCAGGCTCTGGCTCATATTACTTCTTCCAAGCCCAGAGGCAAGAAGGAGCCCCTGCTCAAGTCTTCCAAGTTCAAGACCAACGAGTCTGGCAAGATGATCTTCAAGGAGGACGAGGAGGAGGACGTTATCCCTCAGGGATCGGCCATCGACCACTACGTCGAGGCTATCAAGAACGGACCAGTTCGAGGACAGAAGAACAAGTACAAGTACAAGAAGTCCAAGGGAGGAGATGACGACGGAGACGACGATGGCGAAGTGGTGCCCAAGCGACCCACCAAAAAGTTCTCCCGAGGAGGCGTGAGCAAACCCAAGGGAAAGCCCCAGAACCGACGAAAGTTTTAATTGATTGAATGTATTATTGAATGTTATAGAATTAGATGGGATGCGTAGAGAGGGGGGAGATTGTGGGAGTTGAGATTAGGTAGAGATGAGGTGTGTGGTTTCTTTCTGATTTCTGTACTTGTTTGAGCTGCTCAGAGGACTATATAGCTTGTGTCAACAAAGAAGAAAGTGGGACACCTAATAAAGATGATATGATACCAGGGTTGTGTTCTGTACTACAGTAGTTGAGTCCGACAAGAGCTCAAGCCAGGTTCTTCTATATTCCCTCTGTCACCTAACAGTACTGTACTTGTAATTATCTGCCTTTCCCTCGTTCAATATCTCATCGCTAATATGAGAACAAAAAGAACAATACAAACCGATGAAAACAACAACCATACAAAAAAGCCCTCTAGTTAGTAGCACCATAATCTCCAAATTGAAACAATCCAAGTTTTGCCATTTTCTTCTCAATAAGTTCCATTTTCTCTTTTACCCAGACCCTACATAAGGATGATCCAAAACCTGAAACTTGAACAGCGACTGTACGACTCAATACAAACAGAATCGCAGTCTTAAACACATTACTGTACTCTTAGAACTCTGAGGTATACAGTGATACTGATGAAATTCCGAAAATGCTTCAAATTTCGCCGGAAAACATCCACAAACCCCCTCTCAACTAGGCGGAACCCACCATGATCTGCATCGTGGGCGTCTGGTGTAGTTGGTTATCACATGCGCTTAGCATGCGCGAGGTCCCCGGTTCGATTCCGGTGTCGTCCATTCTTTTTACTACCGAGAAATACATCCTCATTTTTGACCACCTCGGTATGCCCCATTTATTCCTGTTTCTGCCTGAATGTCACCAGTCCACTTTAAGGTTTGCTATCAACTCTGTATCGTAACCTTATTTTCTTCCCCACAATGACCCCCACAGTGCAACCTTCGATCGACATAGTTTCAATAACTACAACTTTTACATCGACTAAAGCTGCTTTGCCACTACTATTGAAGCCGTTTTGGAGCTCTAACACAGAGCTCATCGACCGCATACTGCCACCACCACCTCAATTGCATCATGATCCGCAGAATTCTGACGTTGCTCACCTGTGCTGCACTTGTCATCTTCAAGAGCTACATTTTTGCATTCCACAAGAATCCCCACAATGACAGACCTGTCATAGATACCCATACCCATACGCCCCAAAAGGTGAAGGAGCACGGTGAAACACAGAGTTGGATTCCTGTGTTGGATCTACACAAGAGTCTTGTTGAGATTCCATCAGTGTCGTTCAATGAGACTCATATTAGTAGATTCCTCCAGCTGTATCTATCTACTAGAGGATATACCATTGATCTGATTGGAGAGCACAATCGTCAAAACGTTTACGCGTACAAGGGATCACGCAAAGACGCGAAAGTGCTGCTCACGAGTAACGTAGATCATGTCTCCAGTGGATCACCTTATCGAGTTATAGGAGACGAGATATATGGGTCAGGATCGATGGATTCAAAGGCATGTATTGCTGCTCAGGTAACAGCCCTGGAAGAGCTACTGAGAGAAAGAGAGGTCGCATACAACCAGGTAGCGCTGCTGTTTGTTGTTGGAGGAGAAGCATATGGATCTGGAGGAATGGTTGAAGTTGACAAGGGTTCAAAGCCGTGGAAAAGCGTCATCTTTGGAAAACCAAGCGACCTGGAACTCGTGAGTCGGCATTGTGGAGTAGTTATTGTGGGTCTAGAAGCTGAAAATCAGATTCTCATTGAAATGCTGCAAGCCTTCAAGACCTCTGTGGTGTCTGGAACCGTCAACGTGACATTCACAAATGGCGAGACAGCTACTGTGGAAGTGAGATTCATGGGTGACGAGGAAAATGTGAAATCTGAAGTCATTGGAGTTCTGTCTCGTTTCAGAGACGTCATGTTCACCTATGGCTCGTATTCCCCTCAAGACTTCAACTGTGACGTTCCAGGTTTCGAGTCTACACAATCACCACTGTTCAGCGATAGTCCGCATCTACATGGAGACTTTACGAGATACCTCTATGGTCCAGGTAACGTGTCTCTAGCTCACAGTCCCGACGAGCATGTTTCCGTCGACGACTTGCTAGCTGCAGTCGAAGGGTACAAGAAGCTGGTGTTGTTTGCGCTTGAGCGAACACAGAGTATATAAGTAAAAGTAGCCAGATTTATGTGTACTTGTAGTAGATATAGACATGTAGTCGTTCTTCTCTTTGAGGGCTTTAATTTCCTGTTTTCTTCCCCGCTTACGTAAGCAGACCTCGCCCAATAGCGATTCACCGCCCCTTCTGCTTAATAAGCGCCGATGGTTTAGTGGTAAAATCCATCGTTGCCATCGATGGGCCCCCGGTTCGATTCCGGGTCGGCGCAGACTGGTTACGGCCATATCCTGGTGAAAATACGGCTTCCCGTTCGATCAGCCATAGTCAAGCACCAGAGAGCCCAGTTAGTATTGTAGTGGGAGACCATACGAGAATCCTGGGTGCTGTAATCTTTTTCCACAGCTCACGAGCGTCAGCGAGTGGGCTGTGTTCTTTTTGTAGGCGGTCAGTGGACCGGTACAAGTATTCTACATCCAACAAGTCTGACTAATCTTTCGAAGTTCAGGTTCTCTGCGTTTAGCCTTAGATTGGTGTGAAAGAAAACAATGGCAGAGGAAAGCGAGAACAAAATACAGATCATGAACGAACCGAGTTTCAACATGTATTTTCCTGTGATTCGACACTCAGATTAACCGATTTACTGGATACTCTATGCTGTTTCCAGGTACTTTATGCTATTTTCGGATACTTTATGGCTGCCAATTTAAGGTTACTCAACAAAATAAGTTCAGGATCAACAAATAGTGCATTAATTGGTCGCAGATACTCAAGGCGGTATAGAATCTTAATAAAAAGCTCGTCAGCTGAAAGAGAGAGGCCTGAATTGCACAATGCGATAATTCTTACATGTTTCACCCGAGTTTATGAGGCTCTGTGCTAAATGCCTCATTTACTCAACAAATTTCTGTTGATTACCTTATTTCTCATCAAGTCACGTGCTCCTCGCTTACGTAAAACAACAAACTAAAGACTCCCAGTTACACAAACACCCTTATCTGAGACTAGCCCTGCATAATCGGCGCTTCAAAACGTCAACAGGAAAATCAAAACACTAAGGTGTCTTAACGAAAGCTGCTACATTCTACAACTACACTTGGGAACTACTCTTGACAACTGCACTTGACAACTCTTATCTGACAACTACATTTCTCAACTACAATCTCATATTTGGGCGGGACTCGGTGGTCCAAAATGTATTTACCCGAGAGGTTCGGCTCGTTGGCCTACGTCCTCTGACTATATATCTAACAAAGGTTCGGCTCGTGTACATCCTCCATTGAGGTTCCACGGCCTACATCCTTTCTGAATGCGAATCGAAATCCGACAGCCGTTGCTCGTTTGGCTCTCATAGTCTGGCTGTGGCTCTTGGCTCTGGTCCTAGACTTGTGCTCTTATTGGCTTTGGCGTATAGCTCTGGCTCTTATTGGCACGACACACTAGCTCTTATTGGCTCAATGCTCTTACTGGCTCAAGGCTCTTACTGGCTCCCAAGGCTCTGGCTCTTATTGATTGGCTCTGGCCCATGATAACAGGTGCTGGCATTCTGATTCACAGTTCACAGTGTCACCTGGGTTTGGCGTCATCGTTTCTCAGAATCAAGTGCTGGCATAACTTGACGTTTCACAGTATCACTTGCTGGCTTGACTCAACGTACCCTTGCTCACGTCATCGTTTCACAGTGTCGAGTATCTCGCTGGCATAACTTGACGTCTCTCATAGAGTGTAGACTGCTCCTGCACTGGTGGCTGGTGGCTTTCACCATCTTCAGCTCCAGGCGGCTTTTCGGCTTAGTCTGTTGGTGTTGTGTGTGTTGGCATTGTCGGTCGGTGGCTTCAAAAAGCTCTTTCCCCGGTGGTTGGCAGGATTGGCTCAACGCTTTGCCCAAAGGCGGTCTTTGCAGACGCTTATACCAGGTGGTTCCATAGCTGAGATCAGGTTTGGATCAAACAGCTACCACTCTTGACCGAGATTCCTGGTGTACTGATACCAAGTCAGTATCAGATAGAGAAACACATGACCTTGGTCCATTTCTCCACAGCATTCAGGAGAGTTATCCATGCTGGGAATTTCACCCTTGGGAGCTACCCTTGGAAGAGTTTTACGAGTAATGTTTCGTGCCCATCGTAACTCGCTTAGTGAGCATTATTTCGTGCCCTAACCAGCTCATGGACAATTTCATACCCGTCATAGCTGTTCCAAGGAGACAGGACTCGTGAAGAGCTAGCTAAGCTCATCTTGTCATCATCCTGCGTCCAAAGTGCATGTACCATGGGGTTTCCTTTCACTCGGCAGCTTCGTAGCTTGTAGCTCAGCTTCACGTCTTAGTTACTCGCTCATACGTTGTTCACGCACGGTTTTAATCAGTCTCAACAGATGTGTCATAGCGGTAGCGATAACCACCACTCAACATCTTCTGGAATACTCCCATGCTTACGGGAGGACCAGTAGAGCAGACCCCAAAGTGTTACACATGCTGGGAGTTTCACCCGTGGTTGCGAACCATCTGAGACTTGGAGCTCGTGAGTAGATTGCGAATCGTTTCTCGTCATAGCTCCAAGTGTCTGATGCATGAAGAGAGGTGTGCGGGTACTCTGCAATCAGCTTGCGTCCTGGTACCTCCAACTGCGCTTTTAGCATCAGTGCATCTCTCGAAGCGATCGAATCCTTAGCATAAAGCTCAGAGACTGATCAGCTTCTGATGAGGATAGGAGGGATTCAAAGGGGTTTATATATTCTCGAGGATGGGTAATTGAGTTTGATTTGTATAGTTGGTGGCAAAAATTATGTCGATCATTGCATAAACGAAGGAAGGCGAAGTTTACAGAACGTCAAAGAATGTTGTGGAAAAGGAGCAAAAAGTGAGATGGAAGAAAATGGAAAAGAGGGGATTTAATTGAGCTGTGTTTCAACTAGGGTGAGAGCTTTCTAGACTAATAAAGTATAAGCATTGCTGTAACATCTCAGTGTCTCCTCTGATTCACCAGAGTTAGGGTTGTCGTATTGGTGGCAAATTTAAGTCTAAGCGAGGGTTCTTTGTTCGGTGAATGTAGGAAATTTCGGTGATGATTCTTACTGAAGATCTCATCTATTCATGGATCAAGTGGCTATCTCTCTGGTGAAGCTACAGAGTATTGTGAAATTAGGTGAAGCCCTTACAGTAACATTTTAGGGTGATAGCTCTAGTTTCAGGCAGAAATTTGAATGAGCATGTACAGCTACTTGTAGTTCAATCACCTGTATTTCTGGAGAGTTTCCAGCTCACATCTTCCATTAATTGACTTTGTTACAGTGCAAGGAAAGAGAGGAAGACACCATAGGCAAGATTTGAAGACCAGACTGAATAGTGTACAGAAGCTGGAATGTAGAAGTGAGGACAACTACTGTGCCGGTACTCCTATTACACCAAAGGAGATTCATTTGTATGGTCTATTGGGCACCGTGATTGACCTCAAGTTCAATATCAAATACTTGTACACCTTGAGCAGTGTCTCCTTAGTTAAATCCCACTAGTCAACACCACTGGTTGTAGCACTCTCTGTAGACTCCCACTCTCCAATTTTAAAAGTGGGAACCGTTTTTGACCAGTTTTTTCGTCACCTGCGATTTTCACGTTATCTCGACACCTCAACCCCTCTCCTGGGACCTCTACGGAACTGGACGGAGGTCTGGGACCCCCACAAGAGCTGGATTTTTCGCCCAAAAGAGACAAAACCGTGCCCTGATTGCCTCTTTCGATTTCCCAGCCGCACAGCGAGATGCCAGCTTTTCCGGTCCTACAGTTGATGATAAATCGTTTGAGCCGCACGGCCCGGAACAGTATCTTCCATAGAGTTTAGAGAGAAGGGGAGGGAGTGGTAGAGAGGTGAGTAACGGACGCGGATGATAGGAAGGTATACTAGTTTAATCTCTGAACCAGAAGGATCCGTTCAGTAAAAACAACATCTCTCTAGCTCAACAATAGCACCTTCCAGGTTGTTCTGGTTCCTACTATCATAGTTCTCGCTAATGCACTTGGCGCATCCCCCATGCAGGGATCGACACTAGTGGATGTCTCCAGTCAATGACGACAGATATGCGTGGAATTGTTATCTAGTGAGGGGAAGGTAGAATGGAAGCAAAGATAGACGTGGGGGGTCGTGTAGAGTTGGCAGTCATGATTTGTAGCGATGCAGGAACATAGCGACCTTGCACAGAGCTAATTGTATGATATTAGCGCAATAATGGTGTTTTGGAAATAGCAGAACTGATCTAGGACTGTAGTTATGAGCCTCAATCTCACTGTTCCTTCGTCTCTTTGGACTAAGCCCTTCAAGTTTTATCGTACCTTCTCTCCATTGATGACCCCCACTTGATGAAGTTTGTTCTCACGAGAAACCACATTCAGGCACCTACCACACGGAAGAAAGACGAACCCGTTGGTGCGGCGAAGCAATTAATCCAAGTCTTCATTGTTTTCATTGGATGTTGGAATCTTTGTGCATTCAATGTGGCACAAATTCGATCCAAACACTCCTGTCAGATCGCAAATAATAACGATGAGGTTTACAGAGATGCTCAAACTAGACAAAAAGAGCTTCTGAGCTCAGTACTCTGATATTTTGTAGCTATAAAAGTTGCACTAAGACCAGTTTGTTTAAGGCTTAAGATGCATAGAAGCTTGAAGACTTCGGAAGTCGCAAAGCACTGCCTTGACGTTAGTTTGAAGATCAACACAATGGTTGTACACAGTTGATCACCAGTATGAGAATGGAACCTTTCTTGAGACTCAAAGGAAACCATTCCGCCTGAAATCACGTTTCCATACAATCTGAAAGCTGCTGGATTATCCAAACTTCAATATGATGTATCTTCACTACAATTGATAATGAGACAGATCCAGGTATACCAGTAGACTCCCTTGGATCTGCAGAACTCTCAATTATGCGGAATAACACGTTTTTCAACAGATCCATCAACCGCCTTATATTGAATGAGAGCCAAACCGTGAAGATCAACTACGCTCAACCTGGTCCTAATTGGTGATGAAATCGGAATTCGAATCGTCTGAAAAAAGGTTCTAAGAGTGAAAAGGACCTCATGAGCTACTGATACCCTCCTCATTGTATCGAGGAAACGATACATGGACAGACGTGTGACCAACGTAGAAGGACGATTTGGGGTAATAACTGGAACTAAGACTGGGGGTATCCATGGGGAGAGGAGGTGCGAGGTCCTGCGGTGGGAACTCAGCCTGAACCTCCACAGGCTCAGCGTAACCAGACAACAGTGCTTTACCCGCCTGATCATTCGCCGTGGCACCTCGCTTGTACACTGGCACTGTAGCTACATCGCCGTACAGTACCGTACAGTACAGTACTGTAGATGATGTCACACCCATCATCTCCTTCCTGATCATCTTCGTCTTCGGATCGTGAGGTATCGCACACAGAAAGGGTATCGCCAGTAACCGTCTACTCTTCAGAGTTGAGTACTTGTATCGCATGTTGTGAATCTGACTGTGGTGGCCCACTTACCGCGCAATGGCTTGTTTAGTCATCGTTTTGGCCTCAATATGTGTCGGGTATCGTGGACCTTCTGTGGTGGCGGTTGCTAAAGAATCACAATTCACTTACGTTTACACTATAGATTTTGTTACGGACACAAACACACACCCCAATTACAAGACACGATCTGTCTATAGCTTATTTTTAACCGAAACTCTATTAGGGGGGGGTACGGCGTGGCCACTTTGACAGTAATTTGATTGGCATGAATAAATTACCATTTTCCCATAGTTAATTCGATTTAAGGTTCTAGATCAACAGGGAATGAGAAGATGAGGACATTGGGGAGATGGTTTATTAGACAAGACAGAGACAGGATATAATTTATTACTTATCAACAATTATTGTTCAACTTCAGTCGAACTGTCTTCCTCAACTGTTTTCCGATCTTACGGTATAGGTCTGTTCTCTTTACACCGTAACTCATAGCTAAAATGAATCTAAATACTGTATATATACTTAATAGTCTCCTTACCAATCAGGCTTCCACTCCTGAGCTCCGGGAATGTCTCCGGTGATCTCGACAATGTCGGTCTCGTTGGTGTACTTGACGTTGGAGATGTGGATCTGCTGGTGGTCGTGGTCATAGATGACCATGGCGTGCGACATGAAAGGCACGCCCATGAGAATGGTGGTTTCCTTGGGCTTCAGGACTTGAATGTGAGCAGGGTTCCACACGCACCAGCCGTCATCTCGCTTGGTCACCAGGTTGCCCTGGTTCAGGTCAATGTCGATCTGGGTGTATCCAAAGTCGAAGTTCAACAGCATGGGCTTGTCGCTGCACTTGAACACAATGGTTCCCGTGTTCTGCTGCTCTCCTCCGTGGTTCTTGGCCAGCGCCAGCAGGGCCTCATGGGGCATCTTATAGTTGTGGGTTCCGGTGTCGAGCACAATGTGTCGCTTGAAGTCGTTGAGGGACTTGCCTTCAACCTTGAGGTCCTTGAGCTTGATGCTGATACCTCCGTAGGCCTCGTGGTAGATGGTGGTGATGTTTCCATCCACCTTGGCTCGATCGTAGCCTCCGTAGACGACCTGGCCAGTGGGACCAGGAGTGGGGTGGAAGATGACCTCGTTCATGGAGAACGAGACCAGCGACCGCGAAATGTCGCCCTTGGCGGTCAGCCGCTGCACGTACGAGGCGTTGGAGTCCTTGTCCGACGACTGGCCAAAGATGCCGGCCAGCTGGGGCCAGCCGCCAAAGATCTTGTCGTTGGAGACGTAGACCTGCATGTCGTCCTGGGCGTTGCCATTGAGCGACACGGTCTCCAGACCCCAGTTGCCGTGGCCACCCCAGTTGGCGCCGGGCTTCTCGTACCGCCACGAGGTCGACTCGGACACGTTGAAAAGCATCTCGGGTCGGCACTTGTGGGTCTCGACACACTCGGTGGAGTTGGCGCCCTTGAGCCAGATGAGAGGCGACCCGGTGTCCCAGATGGCAGACACGTTCTGGGGAGGAGTGCCGACCTGCATCACCGTCAGCAGGTACTGGTCGTAGTACACGTCCTGGACGAGATAGCCGGCAGCAGCAACAGTAGCTAGAAGGAGGTTAGAGAAGAGCATTTTGGTGGAGTAGAGGATATGGCACGATCAGTGGTTTATATAGGCAACAACACACGGCACTCCATCTGAGACAATATGGATCAGGGCGACCATGTTATCTCCGTTAAAGTTGTTCTTCAGGGCCAATGTTACATTATGCACTCGAAGATGTTAAAGTCAGAGACAGGGCGATGAGGGAGTGTGAGTATCAGTAGTGGACGATAAGAGTGATGGAGTAGTGGAGTAGACGCATTAGTGCTAGGATTTTGTATCACGTGACTACCTCCTCGACAACGCAACACCTCATCCTTGTCTATTTCTCTTCTCCTCATCTCAACTCCTCCAACGATCGACCAACTCAGTTTGGAGCAGAGTTTCGAGAGAAGCAGACAGGGTGCAAAGGTGGAGAGCGTCGTATGTGCGTTTAGGCGATAGGAGAAGGGGTGGGGTTCTAGTTCATGCTACTGATCAGGTGGTTGAAACATCAGAAAAACATGATTACTAACCCTGTCCAACACTGAGTAACCCACTACCCCCACCTCCTCATAACTGCTTTTTTTTAAACGGTTGGCTTTCTTCCAGATCGTCGAGGGTTAATTGTCTCGATATTGGCTCAGGTCGATCTGTGAGGTGACATCAAGGCTGGTTGCTTGATGATATGCATGAGAGCTGGATGTTGAGTGATTAGAGGCTGACGTCCAGAGGTCAAGAGAATGGGTATCTAGATACAACGAAGGACGAGGATTTCCGCGATGATTATGGTATCACTGAGTAAGTCTCATGGAAAATCGCCTTATGATAACTTACAGCACTCCTTCACATGTTCTCTGACCTAACCGTAGATTGACTCAAAAGTGAAGCTTCCAAAGGTAATCAAAGCGAGTGATTGCTGTCTGGCAATCAGAGGAGTTGAGGGTGTTTCGAGTAGTTCTAATCAAGCTGTAGCATGTCAGCCTGTAGCTTGTTCTTCAGTAGGAATGACGGTTGAACACCAGAACTGCTGCGTAGCGGTTGGATGGAAAAAATCTCAGATCGTGTATCGCAAGATGTAACAGCAAATCCATGGCAATCCCTGAAGCTCAAACACCGATAGACTCACTTCCTAACTTGTCGGGAGCCATATGGTATCTCAAAAATGCATCCAAGTAGGCTCATACACCACGTCGAAGTGGGTGAGCTCATTGGCAGTGTTTGGTGTCCTGATCAAGTAGTTTGATGACTAAGCACACGTTAGTGTAACTTCTAAACCTTATTTCCACTGCGCCTCTAAAAGCTTATTTCTATGTGGTGTTACCCGGCTTTCAGAATTAATCTGAAGCCAACTTGAGGTTGAAGTAGAGGCTATTCAAGTACAACAGCTTCTTTGCTATGATATTATGACAGTACAATGTATCAGACTCTCTGATGTCTTTTTTGAAGCCCAAGCTGCAAGCAGTGTTGTGTAGTTTTGTCCGTCTGACTCCCTCATTTACTTAGCTTTACTTGACGTCAGTACACACATTAGTTGGGATATTACTGAGCTCGCAAGTATCACCAAAAGCATTTCATCTCTATATCTATAATCGTTATGCTACTGAACTTCCCCCTCCACTATCTAGTCTTCTTATCTGACGAAATCTCCTTGTCAAACACCACCTTGTACACAGCACCACCCAGAAAGTATGCAAGTCCTCCTCCTACAACAGCCAGAATCACAGCTCCAAAAATATCCTCAGGAAGAGCTCCAAGAACAACCTTGTTGAGCACCACCTGGAACTCCACATCCAGAGGCAAGTAATTGAGATCATCGTCGCTGCTGTAATAGTTTGAAATGTACTTGACACGCACGGAGTTCGATTTAGGGTCATAGCTCAAATCAAAGTCAACAGGGTAAGAAGCAGGCCAACATACCCGAACCTCATACATGGTTCCATCGGTGGACAAATCGCTCAATTGGAACGTTTGGGATAAGGGTTCAAAGTCGGGCGTTGTTGTGAGGGTTAGGGTATGGTCTTTGGGGCTCAGGCTCTTGAGCGACGCGTCTCTGTAGGGCGATTCAGTCAGGTTGGGGACGAATCTGACCTGCGCCGTATTTGCTAAGGCTAGGGTTGTGTAGAGAGCCAGAGCGAGGGCGAGGGCCAATAATGGGTGTATTTGCAGTCTCATTGTGTCTGATTGGGTGGGGTTGTGTCTTGACTGTTGAGATGCAAGGGTTGGTGATGTTCGATGGTGGTGGGAGATGTTAGAGTTTTGATAAGGGTGAGGGGGGGAGTTGGAGAGCTTTTTGTAGAGCCCAGAGATGAGATAAAGGACAAAAGGGCGTTTATCAAGGGATTTGACATGTCATACTTCTAGTATAGAGCTCCTCTTTGGTTCATATCCTTTATTAACCAAGTTATGGAGTGCTTCTGAAATTTAGAGTAAAATGTTAGGACTTCAACAATACTAGAAAGTTTAGTTGATAGTGCTTAAGTATGTTAGTGGAGTATTATCGTTTTGTTCAAGAGACCTTCAACACAGCAAGATATTCAACTTCTTAGTAACAATTTTTAAAAACTTGATGCTTTATGAGCAGTTGATTTGAAATATCAACACCATCGCTAGTGGTCCACCTTAGTCTTTGTTTGCTTGTCTGTGAGTAACATCTCAGGTCTTGGAGGTCTTAGTCATCATTAGGCTGGAGAAGCTAACCGTTGATGAGAACGAGTTCTGCCGGATTCAACGTCTTCAAATTTAGTTTTCCATTGAGTGGCTAATACGAGACATCGTGTGAGTGAAAGTACTTATTTGACAGGTAAACACGGCTTATATGGACCTCTTGATAGCTATCATCTTGAAGGGGAAGGATTGCATACATGTACAAGTAGACACCTTCCAGAAGACTTGAAAGCTAGGACTGAGAAACGATAGTCACAGGAACAGCATTAGTTTAGAGGACCCACTTTTTTCCTACCCACTTTGAACCTCGGCTTATCATAGTGACTCACATTAACCCTCCACAAGCCACACTCAGGAGACCCACTAATAGCAAGCCACAGTTGGTAGGTGTGATCTGAGATGATCCCTGGAATGATCATTCAAGAGCAAATTTGGTAGTTTCTGAGCTATTAGTAATGAAAAATTCATCCGATAATACCGTTGCCAAGATTCTCCAAAACCTCACACGACTTTTTCAAGATTCGCATCTCGGTAACTCAATTTACAAGACTACGGATTCCGAAAAGAAAGCACACAGGAGACGTAATTGTTGCCCGATTGAGCTGAAACATGGAAAATCACATGAGTCACTCTTATTCTACCTATGTACCAGCTCTCGCACCACTGGTTACTCTCCCCGATCTCCTATGACATCTCCGTCTCTCTTTTGGCACTATAACAGCCCTAACTTATGCTACAGTAGCCCGATTTCGATTTTGAAAATTCCAATCTATTAGTCTGACTCTTGGCTATTACCTCAAATGCTCAAAAATGCTTTCTTATCCTCCTATTCCCCTCCAGTCATCACCCCTTCTCGGCTTCCCCACAGAACTCTAATTCCTCCGCATGGTGCGCATGTGGGGGCGTGGGGGTGCATATGAGTCGTTACTTATACTCTTCATCACACCCAACCAGACGATAGAAGAGGAGCTGAAGTGAGTCACAAGCGACCAAAACACAAGCGGCAAAAACACAAGCGACAGTTACAAAGCGAACACAAACGCAAACACAATCGCCAATTTTCACTTCTTCACAGACAACACTCTTATCACGATTGTCACCCCCCTCTAACATGAACGGATCGCAGGTCATTGCTGAATCTCTCGTCCAATTGGGCGTTGAGCACGTGTTTGGAATTGTGGGCATTCCCGTCATCGAGGTCGCCGACGCCTGTATTGCTCGAGGAATCAAGTTTATCGGATTCCGAAACGAACAGAGTGCTTCTTATGCTGCTTCCATCTACGGCTACCTTTCTGGAAAGCCCGGTGTTTGTCTCACAGTCGGAGGACCCGGTGTTCTGCACGCTCTGGCAGGTGTAGGAAACGCCCAGTCCAACTGCTTTCCTCTGCTGCTTCTGGCTGGAAGCGTGGACGTTCACAACAGCCACAAGGGCGGGTTCCAGGAACTGGATCAGGTTGCCGCAGTTACAGAATACACAAAGTTTGCAGCCCGACCTTCGTCGACTGACTCGCTGCCGTTTCTGCTCGAAAAGGCGTACAGAACTGCCTACTTTGGTCGTCCTGGAGCTACCTATGTCGATCTGCCTGCTAATATCATCCAGTCCAAGGATAACGATCAGGTAAGCTTCAATCTGCTCAAACGACTGCGAGACGTGCCTGCTCCTCGATCTGCCGGCGATCCCGCAAAAATCGCAGAGGCTGCTGCTCTCATCAGAGAATCAAAGTTCCCTCTGCTGGTGATTGGAAAGGGAGCTGCCTATGCCAAGGCTGAGCCTACCATCAGACGTTTCCAGGACAATACCAACATCAACTTCCTCCCTACACCTATGGGCAAGGGCGTGATTAGCGACAGCAACCCCGGAAACATGTCTGCCTGTCGATCCCAGGCTCTCAAGAACGCCGATGTCGTCATTCTTGTCGGAACTCGTCTCAACTGGATTCTGCATTACGGAGACGCCCCCAAGTACGGAGCAAACACAAAGTTCATCCACATTGACGTGTGTGCTGAGGAACTGGGCAACAACGCCGGTCAGGCTGAACTGGGTATCCTAGGAGACGCCTCTCTGGTCATTGGACAGCTGGATGACGTTCTCAAGGGCTGGAAGGCTCCCGCTCTGGCTCCTGAGATTGCTGCCAAGCGAGAAAAGAACGTCCAGAACGCTGCCAAGAAGGAGGCTGACCACTCGGTGCCTCTCAAGTACTTTGGAGTGTTTGCTTCTATTCAGAACACCATTGCCGAGGTTGCCAAGGACAAAAAGCTGGTCATTGTGTCTGAGGGAGCTAACACTATGGACAACAGTCGATCGGTGTTTGGTCACGTGGAGCCCCGAACCCGACTCGACGCTGGAACTAACGCTACTATGGGTGTTGGTCTGGGATACGCCATTGCTGCCAAGGCGTATGATCCCAAGTCTCTGGTCGTTGCAGTTGAGGGAGACTCTGCCTTTGGTTTCTCTGCTATTGAGGTCGAGACTGCTGTTCGGGATGGTCTTCCCATGGTCATTTACGTCATGAACAACTCTGGTATCTACCACGGAGTCGATCCTGCTCGATACACCGACGGCAAGCCTCTTCCCTCCACTGCTCTCAGTCTGGACACTCGATACGATATCCTGGCCGAGAGTCTGGGAGCCAAGGGCTACTTTGTCAAGAACATTGAGGAGCTGGTAGCTGCCACCAAGGACGCTGTTCAGAGCAACCAGGTGTGTGTGATCAACGTGATCATTGAGAGCGGCAAGGACAGAAAGCTGGAGTTTGGATGGATGGCCAGTGAGAAGAAGAAGGAAAAGTCCAAGCTTTAGAGTGCATAGTAAAATGATGATTTTGATGAAAGTTGTACGGTAGTGATGAGTGGTGCTCTAGTGACGTGAAGATATGTCAATAGTCTGTTTGGTTTGTGTCTACTTGACTTTATTCCAGACCTAAGTATAGTCTATATAACTGTCTAATCATGACACCTAATCAATGACACCAACATGGAATCACTTTCGACACCTTCCCCAGAGGTACAAGTAGGAGGATACAGGATTCACTGCAGAAAAGCAGATTTCGACTTCGATGTCAGCAGAAATCTCATGGCCTCGTGTGTTCTTAGGGGCTATGGAACCTTCTACTTCATGTATGGAGCAGAAGATGGATCTGGGTACACAAAGCCATATCTTCTGTACTACAACGAGAGAGAAGAAGTCAAGCATGTCAGCCATTCTCTCAGCTTCAAAGTCAGAAACAATGCACGTCCGAAAGTAATGGCTTTGGATCCGAATTCGTTTGTGTTCAAACTCGATACCCCAGAGGGACCAAATAGCCACTTTATAGTCACTCTGAGCAACTGTTGGACCGAGAGTGTTTACGACAGATTATCTCCAGTCAGCAAAAGCGACATTCTGGCCTGGTTTGATCCAGACTACAACGCCAATTTGACAGATGTGCACAAAACAGGACTTTCAAGAATCAGACATGCTTCAGAAGGAGATCTGACCATGGTCAGCAACATCGGAGGTGAAGTAAAAGTCCATTCAGCAGTTGTTAGAGGCATTTCGCCTTACTTTGACGCTCTTCTCAACTGGAATGATGAGGTCAAAGATACAGTGGCTGTTGATCTGCCTACATCGACACTGGAAGTTCTCATTCGCTACTTTTACGGTGAAGACCTCAAGATGGAGTTCATTGATGCCTGTGAGCTCATTGTTTACGGTCAAATGATATGTCTCGATGAACTGGCCGGTCTTGCTTTTAGTTGGTTGGAAAGTAACCCTGCAACTAATGTCTATCAGGCAGTATTCTTCTGGCAGAAGAGTTTCGAAGCTAGAAACCAAGAATGCCGAAACTTGGCAGCTGAAGGCTTTGCGGAACTTCACAAGGACGGCTACGAAACCGTAAAGGATGAGGAATGGGATATGGAACCTGAGGAACTGGTTTTCTTTTGGAGAGACGTTGCCTCTGCTACAAGGAGGATGTACAATCTAGACATGGAGGAAGAATGACTACAATCGATACTATTGCTACACCAACTACAAATATTTTTTATTTTTTTTCATCATAATAATACATTAACAATAAATCACTCTAATATCTAAACAGTAGGCTCAATGACAGCCACACAGTCGCCAGTATCCACCATATCTCCGTTGGTGTTGTAGAGCTTGACCACCTTTCCAGCAACAGGAGCGTTGACCACCATCTCCGTCTTCATGGCCTCCACCACAAGAATGCCCTGGCCCTTGTCCACAGTGTCTCCAACAGCCACCAGACCCTTCCAGAACCGGCCAGTGACCTCAGAGAAGACCTGGACAGCAGAGTCGGACAGAGGAGTCTCCTCCTTGGAAGCAGCGGTCTTTCCAGACGCCAAATCCTCGTTGGCCACCTTGATCAGGTTGGCAAAGTCGTCCAGACCCTCAGCCTGGGAGGCAATGTGGGCCTCGATCGACTTGGAGTTGTCCTTGAGCCAGGCAGAGTACTTGCCGTAGTCAAAGACCGACTGCTCCATCTCCACGGCGTATCTGCCGTTCTCCACCTCGGTGGTGATGTGGTTGAGCTCCTCCTCGTCAACGGGGTAGTACTCAATCTGGTCAAAGGGAGACAGCAGCCAGGGTCGCTCCTGGCCAAGAGACAGCTTGTCCCAGATGGGGATGGTTCGACCAACCAGCTGGTAGCCTCCAGGAGACTCCATGGTGTAGATGCACATGTACATGCCTCCAATACCGACGGTTCCGTTGGGGGTGTAGGTTCGCGAAGGGTTGTACTTGGTTCCCAGCAGTCGGTGTCGAGGATCCAGAGGCACAGCGCAAGGAGCACCCAGGAAGACATCTCCCAGCCCCAGAACCAGGAACCGGGCAGTGTAGACAATGTCTCTGACCTGGGACCGGTCGGACATCTTGTTGACGTCTCGGATGAAGTCGACGTTGTTGGGCAGCCAGGGAGCCTTGGATCGGATGGTCTCCTGGTACCGCTTGACGGCATCGAGAGTCTTGGAGTCCTCGAAACACATGGGCAGTCGGATGATTCGAGAGGGCACCTGCCAGGTCTCGACAAACTGCAGCCGCTTCTCAAAGTCGATGAGCGCCTGCATCACGGTAGCTCGAGAGGCCGAGGGGTGGAACTCGATGAGCACAGATCGCACACCTCGCGACATCTCCACAATGCCCTTGATGGACTGCTGGGCCTCCTCGATGAGCCGGTGGATTCGGTACGACAGGTTGATGTCCATGTTGTTGTCGCCGTACTCGACCAGAATGTACCGGTCTCCAGCCTGTCGGTAGACGACCCGGGGAGTGGAAGTGGAGGCGGGAACGGTGTAGATGATAGGGTTCTCGTAGTCCTCGAGGGCAAGCAGAGCGTCAACAGACTCGTAGGGAGAACCAGACAGGTTGGTGATGGTTCTGTCCTGGGCCTTCTTGAGCTGCCGAGCAGAGTCGATGGTCATGGGCACAAACTGGACCGTGTCTCCGGGCTTGACCTGGCCAATCTTCCACAGCTCAGCTTCAACAACAACAGCAGCACACACGAAACCTCCCAGAGAAGGACCGTCGCAGGTCAGAATGACAGGCTCGTCACCGGTGAAGTTGATGGCACCGAGAGAGTAGACGTAGTCGTGCTGGTTGGAGGGATGCAGACCGGCCTCTCCTCCGTCCTTTCGAGCCCACTCAGGCTTGGGGCCAATCAGACGCACGCCGAATCGGTTGGAGTTGTAGTGGATCTTCCACTTGGCCTCGAAGAAGGTGTCCATCCAGCCGTGGGCAAAGAAGTCGGGCGAGCCGTGAGGACCACAGGTGACTCCAACGGTCCAGGCGTTGCCGTACTTGGGGATCATCTCGGGAGAAGCAGGAGCAGGCTCAGAGATGGGAGCAGGAATGGAGCACGAGGGAAGTTCAGGCTCGCCCATGAAAATGACGTCTCCAAACTTGAGGGTTCGGCCGTTGAAACCGCCCAGGTTGCCAAGAGCAAAGGTGGATCGAGAGCCCAGGTACTCGGGGATCGCCAGACCGTTTCGAATGGCAATGTACAGTCTGCATCCGGAGGTGAGTCTGCCGGTGGCAAGAGTCTGGCCAGCTCGAACAGTCACGGGCTTCCAGAACTCGACGGGCTCGCCGTTGAGAGTGGCCTCGGCAGTGCCTCCAGTGATGGCAATCACGGTGTCGCTGTGGAACAGAATGGAGGGGCCCACAAGAGTAGCCTCGATGGCAGGAGCCTTGGGGTGGTTGCCGACAATCTGGTTGGCCACTCGGAAGGCGTAGGCGTCCATGGGACCAGAGGGGGGAACTCCAATGTGCCACAGCTTAGTTCGACCGGGGTAGTCCTGGATGGTGGTGTAGGAGCCGGGGGCGGTGATCTCGATGGCGTTGGGGGTGTAGTTGTACGAGTCCAGCACCCGGGTGGACACCTGGGCCTTGGCAAACATCTCGGATCCGACAATGGACTTGAGGTAGTCCAGGTTGGTGGTCACGCCGGCAACCACAGTCTCGTCCAGAGCCCGCTGCAGCTTCTTGAGAGCGTCGGCTCGGTCAGTGCCGTGGACAATGATCTTGGCGAGCGTGGGATCGTACTCGGCAGAGACCTTGGTGCCTCGGCTGACCCAGGTGTCGACTCGAGCGTCTCCAGGGAACTGCACGTCGGTGAGCTGACCGGGAGAGGGCACAAAGTCCTTGACGGGGTTCTCGGCGTACAGACGGGCCTCGATGGACGCGCCCTTGGGGATCTTGGCCCGCTGGGCCTCGAAATCGGGCGCCTTGCCTGCTCCAATGAGAATCATCCACTCGACGAGATCCAGACCGGTGACGGCCTCGGTGATGGGATGCTCGACCTGCAGACGGGCGTTGACCTCGAGAAAGTAGAACTCGTTTCGCTTCTCGTCAAAGATGAACTCCACGGTTCCAGCTCCCCGGTAGTTGATGTTCTTGGCCAGCATCTCGGACGACTTCATCATCCGGGTTCGAGTCTCGTTGGGGAAGTTGGGGGCAGGAGTCTCCTCGACCACCTTCTGGTTTCGTCGCTGCAGCGAACAGTCTCTCTCTCCAATAGCAACAGCGTTGCCCTTACCGTCTCCGAGAATCTGGACCTCCACGTGTCGAGCGTTCTCCACAAACCGCTCCATGAAGACACCATCGTCGCCAAAGAAGGACTTGCCCTGGTGCTTGACGGTCTCGAAAGCCCGCTTGAGATCCTCAGGCTTGTCGACCTTCTGCAGACCAATACCGCCTCCTCCAGCGGTACTCTTGATCATCAGGGGGTACTCGAGGTCTCGAGCAGCCTCCTCGGCCTCGGCAACAGTCTCGATCAGACCGGTTCCAGGGACCAGAGGCACGTCAGAGGCAAGAGCAATCTCTCGGGCAGAGTGCTTGAGACCGAGCTTTCGAATCGAGTCGCCAGTGGGGCCAATGAAGACAATGCCAGCCTCGGCACAGGCGTCGGAAAAGTCGGCGTTCTCAGAAAGGAAGCCGTAGCCGGGGAGAATGGCCTGGGCTCCAGTCTTCTTGCAAGCAGCAATGATCTTGGGGATGGACAGGTAAGTCTCAGCAGCAGTAGTGCCCTCCAGAGACACAGAGTCATCGGCGTCAAGAACATGCTGGGCAAATCGATCGGGCTCGGAAAAGACAGCCACGGCTCGAATGCCCATCTTTCGAAGCGTCTTGATGAGTCGCACGGCAATCTCGCCTCGGTTGGCGACCAGCACGGTCTCGAAGGGCTTGGTCTCGAGGTTCTGGGTGGTCTCGGCCTTGTAAGCTCTCCAGCCGCCAAACTTGGTGATGTCCTCGGCGTCATCGTAGCCCAGCTGCTCGCAAATGAAACCCTTGACCCACTTGCCGTCAGCCAGCTCGATGGTTCCGATACCCAAGGGATGGGGGACCATGGACATGAACTCGCCAAAGTTGCGGTAAGGCACGTCCCAGATCTCGACCTCAATGGCCTCGCCTCGAAGAGTGGTATCAGAGGGCAAGACTCGTCGAAGACCAGGCTTGGTGGGCACAGTGTTGGCCAGAGCATACAGACGGTAGTAGTCGGCAGTCTTGGTTCGTCGAGCCAGAGTAGCCTCGACCTTTTGCAGCTGCCAGTTGAGAGGCATTCCGGTCAGGTGGGCTCCGACTACAGCCAGAGGAATGGTTCGAGGCATGTTGTCCACGATAGACGAGGCCAGAACGTCGCCCTCCTTGGCGGAGAACTTGTCCTTGGGAAGAGCTCCCAGAGGCCGAGAAGCGGGGAGAAACTTCTGGGCCATGTCCAACAGGGCGTAGTCGTTGAACTTTTGCGAAATGAGCGTGATTCCAAACGGGAAACCATCCTTTCGGAAACCTACGGGAATCGCCAGGGCAGACAGATCAGCAAGGTTAACAAAGTTCGTGTAGGTTCCCTGGTGGGCGTTAACAGTGACAGGCTCCTTAGCAACAGACTCCATGGTGGGAAAGAGAGGACAGGTGGGCACAATGAGACCGTCGATGGACGAGAAAATCTCCTCAATCTTGCGCACAATGCCTCGTCGCTTGTACTCAAACGCAAAGGCGTCGGCAGCAGTGAACTTCTCGGCCTGCTTGACAATGCCGTAGACAGTCTCGTCCATGTCTTCCTTTCGGTTCTGCACAAAGTCCTTGATTGCGGCATATCGCTCAGCAACCCAGGGGCCCTCGTACAGGCACTTTGCGAGATCGAACAGGGGAGTGAAGTCGATCTTGACCACCTTGACACCCTGCTGTCGCAGTCGCTCGACAGCCTCGTCGAAAAGCGCAGGGTTCATCTCGTCGCCAAACCACAGAGGAGTCTCGGGGATGGCAAACACTGGAGTGGGGCCAAACGACTTGAGAGGTCGCTGGGGCAGCCGTCGAGAGTAGCAGTCGTCCTTGTCGAACTGAGCGGCAATGTTGAACACCAGCTGGGCGTCCGAAAGCACCAGCGAGAAGATGGAGACGCAATCGAGCGATTTACAGGCAGGCACGACTCCCTTGGCAGAAAAGACGCCGACGGTGGGCTTCAGGCCAACCAGGTTGTTGAGAGAAGCGGGAACTCGACCTGAGCCTGCAGTGTCAGTTCCGAGCGAAAAGGGCACGAGACCTCGAGCTACGACTGAGGCAGAGCCCGCAGAAGAGCCGCCAGACACGTGCTTGTCGGAAAACGTGTTGGGGGTCTTGCCGTAGGGGGATCGAGTGCCAACCAGACCGGTAGCAAACTGGTCGAGGTTGGTCTTGCCGACTACAATACCGCCGGCCTCCTTGATGAGACGCACCATGGTGGCATCTTCCTTGGGGATGTACAGGTAGGCGGGGCATGCTGCGGTTGTGGGAAAGTCGATCACGTCAATGTTGTCTTTGACGGCAAAGGGGACTCCGTAGAGGGGGAGGGACTGGGTTAATAACAGAACTGAGCGGTTTCCGCGAAGGAATGTTCCGAGTCAAAGGAACAGAACTGAGCGGTTTCCGCGAAGGAATGTTCAAAATCGAATGAACACATCAGCTTCCTAATGATCAAACAGACCATTTTCGCGAGATACCACAATCTACCAATTCATGCCTCCCAGCCAGATCAGATCAGATTGTTTGGATCAGCTCAGATCAGGATGTGAAGTGGAATTGGGTTGATCAAATTGTCGCTGTTCTCAGCTCAAAGGCACAATTCGTGTACCACTTTGTACTCGTTTAACTCAAGGGCACACTTCGTGTACCCTTTCGGCTCAGAGACACGCTTCGCGTATCTCCTCGCGCTGTACTCACCTCTGGACTCTTCTTCATCAACTGCAACTCCTTCCACTGCTTGTTGATATGCTCTGGGGTGGCGACCGTGATCCAAGCGGGATCGCCATGCTTGTAGTCCTTGAACGTGGCCACCAGGTCGAGCAGCCGGTGACGGGCCTCTTCGAAAGACGAGTTGGCCTGGGCCTCTTTCCATTCGGCAATGGTCCAGCCGATAGATTTGCACATTGTGAGTATTAGGTCTTGATTAGTTGGTTCTACGGAGCCCGGGGCGTCGCGTGGGTCTATATACTCGTATCAGACCAACTCTAATGGATGATAGCACGGTTGGCCGCTTCAAGCCCGTAGAGCCCGTAGGCCGTGGCCTCTCAGAAATTAGACTCTGCGATAAGCCGTGATTGCAGGTATGGAGCGTCTTTGTGTGTGAAAAATTAATGAAACTCAGATTAGGCTTTGGCCAATGGGAGCAACGCGCTCACGTCTTATCTCTGAGGGAGACCGTGACAAGGGCCGTTTCTGATCTGGTAAGACTTAGTTGACGGGCAGACTCGGAAAGTCGGCTTTTCCGGTGGCCTAGATAGAGTCTATGAGGGTGAGCTTTGAGGATGAGAATGAAATGAGAGAACAGGTTAGTACTGTAGCAGAAATGAGAGGTGAACAGTGAGTGCCGGAATCCACTGTATACACGGCACCATACGTACTCGCAGTTGGCACACATCCTGAATCCCTACGGGCCGCTCATCTCACCTGAACGTGCATCTGGTGGCATGTTAGACTGTTAGTGCAAAGTTAGTGGTAATATCGAGGCGTGGTATTCAAGGGGGTTTAGTAATCGACTAAACATGTGAAGGGGACTAGCTAAGGAAAGATGAGATGTGTTCTTTGATCCAAACGATTAAGGGCTGAATTAACACATCTACTTGTAGCGGTACTTGCACCTACCATCTACTTCTGTTTACTTGTACTATCACCCTGCGCCTCAACCTTGTTGGTGAGGTTCTGACCGCACAATCTCACTCCAAAGACGCAGCACACGAAGACGAGATAGAGGGGAGAGGGGAAGGAAGATGAAAAGTAAGGAGGAGGAGATGTAGTAGGTGGGTCTGGTTTGGAGTGATTTTGAACGAAAATCTAGCAGAAACAATCACCAACATCAACTCTGGTACTTGTAGTCACCCACTCACACCTCCTGCAAAGAAATGTACTTGCCGTCGGAGTCCAACGGGCCGTTGTACCAAGGCCTTTTACTCATGTAGGCCTGGCAAAACCTACTTGGTGGGTCACATTTTGCATACATAGCAACCTCCAAGTGCTGCAAGTAAATACGATCCAGCAACTATTATTTCACGTCATTCTTAGCTGTTGTCCTGTCCTCTCCAGTTGTCTTCTCATCTACACTCTCATTCGTTTCTATTTATCAATCAACTCTGATTAGATCAGGGTTTGGCCCAATCAGAGTAGCTCGTAACGATTCGGAATCCACTGCGAAAAGAGGCACAGGCTTGGTAGTGCCGATTCTGCAAAACCCTGCACGAGAAAGTTCCATTTCCACATGGGTCCCAGCGGCCCACCAGGCTTTACCATTCAGCGTGCATATGATCGCGTGAGTCCTACGGGCCGTTCAAGAGGCAAGAGAAGTGGGTTGGAAACGAAAAATTTTCACCAGTAACTGATCTGGTACAGTGGTTGCGGTGAAGTAGTGGTATTAGCAGAAAACGGTTAGTTCCAGGGGTTATAGTGGTCTATATTGGTGGTATTGTCTACAGTATAAGATCAGATACGGAACCTAAACTGAGGGGTGCAATACTGACTCAAGTAGGACAACATAAGAAAAGAAAAGATGTACAAGTAAACACTACCAGGAGATTTAGGAGATGCTCTTTCTTGCTTGGTTGTAGCTTTCTGTAAATAATTCCCCTCTATTCTGACGTTTTGGCTCACTACTAATCCACCCCCTGCTCACTTTCGGAGAAGGCCGATGACGGAAAAGAAAGACTCAAGGCCTGGTTGCCGAGAGTTGGAATTCAATCTCATCGATAATGGCTTCTTTGAGTCTGTTTGCTTGATCAAGCTTTTCTTTGTTTTCGGGTTCCGCTTCTGCTATTGCAGTGTTGTGCAGAGAGAACTGACGGTGTATAGTCTATGGGAGGAAGCTGGAAATTGGGACTCGGAAATGAAGTGTGAAGTTGAGAAATCGCGATGAAAGAGCTGAGAGTGAATGGGAATGAACTCAGAAGTGATTTCCGTATCAATCGGCTTTTCTGATGATCTTCGAAGTACAAGTACAAGTCATGGTCTTGCCCCAAGAAGGCATTTATTTGTTCAGTTTCTGTTTGGCTACTTTTTTAATATCTTCCTGACTTAATGCAACAGTACTTGTAAAGGATCCCGGTCCGTACCTGGCTTTTGTGTCTAAAAGAACAAGTAGTCCCATTCAACCCCTCTTATAACGCTACAACAACCCATCGCACAACGCCGAAAGATGGAACAAAGGTTCAGAGACAGCCACAATAGAAACAAAGCCCAGAAGATCAAAAAAGCCTTGCATTTAGTCCGAGCTTTTCTAATTTAGCATCCAACGTCTTTTAGCTTGTTCTATTCTAGCTCCTGGTTTCAAACGAGCGGCGATGTGCGTCTACCCCAGAGAGGGCCTAACTCCAGAACAATGAACACGGATAACACGTGAAACCAACGTCCCTTCAAAGAAATTCAGCTGTGCTATAGTTGATGATTATGATATTGAACTCAGTCGTACACATATGACTTTTAAGAGGGTTCCACTATCAAAAAATATCAAAAATAGGCCAGGTAATAACAAGAAACAATACAAATAATGGAAGGAAAGGATAGCCCTAAGTTCCGAGTGGCTTTCAAACAGCTTTTTAAATAACTACCCATCGTGATATTTGTCAATTATCGCAATCTGACGGTTCCACTCCCTGCTCTCGGAAGAATATCGCAGATAAATCACATTAATAGCTCTCAAATGCAGAATCTCTTGAAACAGACTATTTGCTTCACTTTATTATCGCTACAGAAATAGAACCGAGTAAATATCTTGGCTTTATCTCACCTCCACCTCCCCTAAAGTCCATTTTCGTTTTTCGCTTACGTAAGATTATGACTAAGCAGATTTCGGATAGCAGTGGCCACTTTTTCCAAAATTTCAACAGGTTGTATAGTGTAGCGGTTATCACCTTGGATTCTGACTCTTGAAGTACTTTCCAGTAACCCCGGTTCGATTCCGGGTACGACCTTTTTGACCCCCTGGGTTTATATTTTTGCCTGTATTTTTGTTTTCGAGACTGTTTGAGTTTTGGACGTTAGCACGGTGTAGGTCTTAGTTCGAGCTAACAAAGGCTTGTTTGGGAGGAGGCGTGGTCAGAAACTGTCGACCTAAGCAACGGCTTTTAGAGAGATATTTCAAGGAGATTTCCAGGACTTGTTTGTGGATCATCGTATCCCATTCCAAGCGTTCATATATTTGGACTTTAGATAAGACGTTGGTTTTTAGGTGTACCTTTTAGGTCACATCAAATCACAGAGATGAGATTTAGAGATGGATAGATATAACATTCTATTGGGGTCGTGTGCCATACGGAAGAGACGGTACATACCGTTGGTCCTACTTGCACCGCACTTGACATTCTCAACCACACATCTCAACATGACAGCTCTCCCGTTCACAACTTCCAGTGACCCGGTCGGATAAAAACTCTCTGTTGACTGGCACAGTGTCTCGGTTACTCAGTGATCAGAGCTCAAATAAGCTTACTGAGCTGGGAGAACACACCTGACATCATCTCGAGTGGATCGTATCAGCAGATGGTTTGACTGAAGTGAAAGAGTGAGATATTGAACTAAGAGTGGTACCAAACGAAAGCCAGATATGTGAACATTTCAGCTATCAGGACCATAGCCACTTCTCGTCACTATTTCAGCAATAGTAGTCCTGCCAACCCACCTCGTCTTATCAAAGTTGAACTCTGCTCTCGTTTATGTTTGGATCACGCCTTCGACACAGCTGCGCAGGCTGTTTATTGGCTCGCACGCACTCTATCGAGGGGCCGGCGTCTAAAAGTGCCGTTTCCATCTCTACCCCACGAAGTTTACCGCTGCATACTTTGCTGATATGATAACAGTCTGAAAGTGTGTCGCCAAGCCTTGGCAGACCTGATATGAAAATATATGCACCAAAAGTCGACTTTATGAAATTAACCGAGATGAAATGAATACGTCAGAACGAAGACCACAAGACTAAGGGGAAAAAACAACATATGACATTCCCTCCTCCTTCAAACGCATACCCCACATTCCCCTCCGAGCCACATACAGTTGCGGCATGCCACCAGGGTGTCTAGGTTCTGACGATACAAAGAACGAACGCTATCATACCCGACTATTAGCCGACTTTATCAAAGTTAAACAGACCCGGGCAAATAGATACGCCTCGCGGTGTGTATATATCTCCTGGGGAGGTCCCTGTCCTGCTGGAAGATCATCTACATTCACCATGGACGACAAAATCGAAGAAGGATACGGACAAAACCCTCCCAGTGGAGACGCCAACGTGCTGGCCACTATGGGCTACAAGCCCGAGCTCAAGCGAAACTACTCCATGATCCAGGTGTTTGGCATCGCCTTCAGCATCATGGGCCTGTTTCCCTCCATTTCCTCGGCTCTGGTCTACTCCATGCCCTCGGGACCAGCAGGCATGGTGTGGGGCTGGTTTGTCGCGTCTTTTTGCATCATGATGGTCGGTCTGTCTATGGCCGAACTCGGCTCCTCGCTACCTACATCTGGAGGACTCTACTGGTGGACTTACCACTTTGCTACTCCTAAACTCAAGCGTCCCTTGTGTTTCCTCGTTGGCTACTCCAACACGCTTGGTCTGACTGCTGGTATTGTCAGTATCGACTATGGATTCGCACAACTCGTGCTGGCAGTCGCAGGAGTCGCTACTGACGGAGAATACGTTGCGACAAAGTACACTGTCTACGGAGTTTTCGCAGCTTGCATCATTTCTCACGCTATTGTAGCCTCTCTGGCTTCCGACGGCATGTCAAAGCTCCAGACTGGCTGTATCATTCTCAACATTGCCATTATCCTGATCGCAATCATCGCTCTGCCTGTTGGAGCAAGACACAACCTCCACGATGGAGCCTACATTTTCGGAAAACTCGAAAACCTCACCACCTGGCCCACAGGATGGACCTTCTTCCTGGGCTGGCTGGCTCCCATCTGGACCATTGGCTCGTTCGACTCGTGTGTCCACATGGCCGAGGAGGCCTCCAACGCCACCAAGGCCGTTCCCTTTGGCATCATCTCGTCGATTGGCATGTGCTGGGTGCTTGGTTTCGTCATCAACATTGTTCTGGCCTGCGTCATGGCTCCCGACACTGAGAGAATCCTGTCTACTCCCTTCCAGCAGCCCATGGCCCAGCTGATCTACGACTGTCTCGGCAAGAAATGGACGCTGGCGCTCATGGTCATCATCTTTGTGCTCCAGTGGACCATGGGTCTGTCTATTGTCGTTGCTGCCTCTCGACAGTCCTGGGCCTTTGCTCGAGACGGAGCTCTGCCCTTCTCCGAGTTCTTCAAGGTCGTCAACCACAAACTGTCCATCCCCGTTCGAGCCGTGTGGGGCAACTGCACTCTCGGACTCGTTATCGGATGTCTCTGTATGATCGACGCTGCTGCTGCTGCTGCTCTGTTCTCTCTGGCTGCTGCCTCCAACGATCTAGCTTGGATGACTCCTATCGCTTGCAGACTCTTTTGGGGATACAAGAACTTTGTGCCTGGTCCCTTCTACCTCGGCAGAGTGCTTTCCAAGTGTGTGTCTACCTTTGCAGTGCTCTATCTCTGCTTTGCCATCTGTCTGCTCATGTTCCCTCTGGAGGGACCCAACCCCAACAAGGACAACATGAACTACACCTGCGTGATCAACGTGGCTGTTTGGGCCGGCTCGCTCATCTACTACTTTGGATGGGCCCATAAATGGTTCGAAGGACCTCAGAGCAACCTGGAGCTCGAGGG
Organism: Yarrowia sp. JCM 30695; assembly: GCA_001602355.1. Lineage (NCBI taxonomy): Eukaryota > Fungi > Ascomycota > Dipodascomycetes > Dipodascales > Yarrowia > Yarrowia sp. JCM 30695. The sequence goes on from BCLX01000001.1 coordinate 1,555,059, forward strand.
AATGGAGGTCGAAGGTGTGCCCCAGCTTACAAAGATGGACCAGATCGATCCTAACCAGGAGAGTAAGGCTGTCGAGTAAGAGGAGGATTATTTATACCCGCAAAGGGTTATTTATGTACTATATTTATTCGTTAATTATTGATCTTGAATGCTGTAGAAAACACTCTGATATTAAAACAGCTCAGTAAGAAGCCAGGTACTAAGAAAGCTAGACACCATCGAAATCCCATCACACCATTTCCATAAACTTCTTCTTCTACGACCTTCTGATACGAGAATATCGACAACTAATCAACACTTCATATTACGTAAACCTCAATTACATAATATACTGCTTACTTAATACACCGATTACATAACCTTGATTACGTAATGCTTAGTAATTTCAGAGCCGCATGGCTGGTAGAGCACTTTTGAACCCCACCCAGAGTCGTTAGTAATTGAGCTGGAGAGAAACGGAGACATGCGTTAGACTCCCTGAAACTGGGGCTATCGAGTAGTCTACATCTTGCTGTCAGAAGTGCAGAGGTAGAGTGTCAGCTGAAAAGTAGTTGAGTGAGAATCAAAAGAGCAAGCTACAATACCAAAGACATGACAGTTGATCTTCTGTAAGAACTAGATCATGTTCAGTATCTGTAATTGGCAGTTCCACAGTCCTTTTCTTCTTCAGTTTTCATGATGCATGAGGATCATCTACGTGCACCTACAACTACCACTCGTGCTTCAAACAAGAGAAACTCGACAACTAATCAATACTCACTCTACGTGCAGTCTACAAATACCACTCGTGCTTTACACAAGAGGTTATAACTGAAACATCATCATGTATACCGGTACCCAGTAGCCTACATACAAGCAACTCGCGCTTCGCACTCGTTGGCCACACTCGCTGGCTCGTTTACATCATCATGTATAGTCTACATACAACCAACTCGTGCTTCGCACTCGTTGTATCAATGCATCAACGTATAGATTACATACAATCAACTCGTGCTTCGCACTCGTTGCATCTTCGTACAGAATCACTCAAACAACTCGTGCTACGCACTCGTTGTCTAAGCCTCCAGCCACACACCCTCACCCCGGTCGTGGATCCATCCGCCCAGCTGCTTGACGTTGGCGTCCCACTGGTCCAGACGCTGCTTCATGTCGGCAATCTGCTGCTTGTTGAGCACTCGGGGCTGCAGCCATGTGATGGTGATGGTTTCGGCCACCTGATCGATATGGCCCTTAATGAGCTCCAACGACAGCGCCTTCATGACCAGATGCTCAATCTCGTCGCCGGGCAGCTGGGTCTCCTTGGCCACGGTGGCGAACGTCAGCGTTCGGTCGTTGGTGGGACGCTTGAACGCGGCCTCTGTCAGTGCTGTGAGACAAATCTTTTGTCGCAGCAGAGGCATGGCGGCCTCAAGGGGAGGCAGCTTGGACACGTGCTGCGATGTGAGCTTCTCAAACTCGGAAATGTCGCCCTGGTTGAGCGCAAACAGCAGGTCCCGCAGCCACGCGTACTCCGTGTTCTTCAGGCTGTCGAGCACGGGATGCAGCAGCAGCTCGCCAAAGTTGTGAATCTTCTCGCCCAGCAGAGCAGCGACAGACAGCTCGTGGGCCCGCTTCTGGACAGCCTCCAACGACAGCGTGGACAGATCGATGCACGCCAGATACAGCAAGGCATTTCGGTAGTAGGTGTTGAAGTCGCCCTTGGACAGGTAGTAGTCGGCGTTGACTCCGTAGTAAGCAGCGGTGATAATGGGATCCACCGAGTTGAGCGAATCAATGGTGCCGGTCACCGAGTTGAGCACCTCCCGTGCCCCATCCATGTCCTTGAGCCGCAGCTTGACCCGCGCAATCTCAATCTGGGCGTACACATACGCATCCTGGGTGTCGGGCTTGTGGCTGACCTTATCGGCCAGGTTGGTGAGAAACTTGAGCGTCTCCTCGTCATTGTTGCACTGCGCAGCCGCCAGCACGCCAAAGGTGACGAGCTTGAGCTGGTTCAGGTTGCGCTCAAACACCTGGATGAACTGCGTGAAGATCCGCAGCCGCAGAGGCTTGGATCGGGGGTCTGCGTACAGCTCCGCCAGCGCATCTGTCAGCTGGTGCCACAGCTTTCGCTCCCACAGGTCTTCCAGCGAGTAGAAGGTGGCCGCCAGCTCGGGGTCCGCCTCCATCCGTAGAGTCGCCAGAATGGTGGGCACGTCGTTGTCTATTTCCATGGTTGTAATTGTGATGTGTCGTGGTTGTAGGGAAGGTGGCAATGGTGATGTGTGATGGTGGTGACAGTTGGGACGATTAAGGTTGGTGGGGGGATTTGGGGTGTGAACGAGGGGAAGGGTGGACTGACTATTTCAAAATGGGGAACTGTGTGACTGGATGTCAGGAATCCATTGAAATTTTCAGATTGCGAATATCTGAAAAATACATGGAGTTATGGAGCTTTGAAGATCTCAAGTAATATTCAAGTATTAGTCAACCATAATAAGCGTTTTTAGTTGACACGCTGCTAGTACATCCCAGGTTCGATTCCTAGATAACACATTTATCAAAGTACTCCGATTTACTTCGGAGAGATTTGTAGATCTCTTAATAGACTCAGAAAAGCTACCAGAATGATCCAGTAATTTTTGTAATACAATATTCGCCAAAACCAAGTCCTCCGATTCCACCACCCTTAGATTAGTAATAAAACACCATATTTACACCAAACCCCTCCTTGAGTAGTATCAATCGATAGCTCTCGATGAGCCGACTCTAACAGTACCACTAAAATCCCTCTATATCTTCTCTATCATCCCCTATCATCCTCTTACCAACTGTGGCTTGGTATGATACAGCCAAACGCATTCGGGTGTATTAAACGTTTTTATGCTTCTATTGGGTTCAAGCAGGTTCTTGTACTTACCATTTCTGGGGTGATCCCAAGTCATAACCTGAGCATGGTGCGCTTCCAAAACACCTTCGCACCCTGCTTACGTAACCGCATTACCCCTATCCCTTTTTTGAACGCCACAACTCGTATATGAACGCCACCAGTCCCGAAACCATATTCGTTATTTTTTCAGGGATTTCTAAAAGTTTTAAAACTCTCAATATTCAAATGAAATGTATCAGATGTAAAGTGGACGTTAGGATTGACATCATTGTACATGTAAGTTTGTAGTGGGGTGAGAGTGGCAAATCGGGCAATGAAGAGGAGAGAAAGGCTGATATATGCATAGGTGAAGACTGGGAGTACCGCAAAGACACTTTCGACGTCAAATTCGGCTTTCTGGTGCTGTTTTAGACCCCCATTCTCTGACTGCTTTCAAACTCGAACATCTTTTTCGTCTCGATATTTTTAAGCTTTTTTGACAATGCACGGTGTACTTGATTGTACAGGTGCATGTACACGTCAACTGTGAATAATCATGTATGGAGGGATCACTACAAGACGGTGTTAGAGTGGAGGTATCGCAATTTTGAAAAATGAAATCAGCTCGTCACCCCCTCCTTCGTCGATCCCCGTTTTCTCCATCTCTCCACCTCTCTCCCCCATCGTGTTTACCCTTTCTCCTTCAACACGTGTTAAACTTCTGGCTCTTCTCTATCAACCTTATCCCGATCCTTCATATACAACTCTATAGCGTTCGAAATCTCGTTTCATGATCCATCTACTAACATGTCTTGTCTCCCGACCCCTCTGCCTCCCTACAAATGGACCCTGTTGACCGCAGGTAACGCCAATGTCGTCTACAAGAGCGACGAAACCGATCTGCTGCTCAGACTCAGACGAAACAGAAACGCTCCTTCCACTGCCGAAGTGGACGAGTATCTCACTGGCACTATCCGACCTGCCATTGGCAAGTTTCTGTTCCACTACACAGTTGTGAATCTGCCCCTCGGATTCCTCGAGTCGCTTCCCGAGGCTGAGAATCTCGATCTCGGAGAGCCTCTGGGTCTGCTGATGGAGAACCTGGGACCCAAGGCCAATGAAACCAATGTGCTCAAGTCCCATGCGGTCAAAATCAACTACGCCGACGACTGGAAGTCGTATACGGTCGAATTGAAGCCCAAGTGGCTGCTCCAGAGCCCCACAGCGCCCCAGGACAGCGTCAACTGCCGAACCTGCGCATTACAGCTCAAGCGAGAGAAACCTCGAATCTGTCCCCTCAGACTCTTCAGCAAGGACGAAAAGGTGTCGTTAGACGCTCTGGAGCAGGTTTTCCCGGGCACCGAGAAACAGTTTGAGCCTCTGGCCAAGTTTTTCGCTACCTCTGAGCTCTTCTCGGAAATCAGACACATGCAGCATGGAGACGAGCTGGGTATCCTGGGATACGCAAATTACGTCCAGGTGCCTCCCCAGTTTGTGACGGCCATGACCATGCGAGACGTGTCGCTGTTTGTGCACGTTGAGGGTGACCAGGTGTCTGGAAAGATTGTCGACTGTGATCTCAAGTCTGTCGCTGAAAAGAGAGACTACTGGGCTTCCCTCGAGACCGATCTCATTGAGGGAGGCTGGTACGAGAAGCCCGGCACGAATTGTCTTCTGCAAACCAGCAATTGAACCAACAAAACCGAAAAATAACGCACACATATAGACCTTGTCTCAGACAAGTGAACAACACCGTGATCTAGAATCACAAGTAGATAGATTAACATAGCCTTGTGGCTACCAAAGTGAAGATTGGGTGATTGTAGACGATAAAGAAGTAGTTATTGTGTTCCAGAGAATGATAGAGCTGTATAATCCATGTACGTAATTGTCGTTTGAAAAGCTTGCTTAGTAATCACAATGCGAGGCTCATCAGGTTAGAATGCGGTGTAAAAATAAGTCTGAGATCATATGGAAATGATGTGAAGAGTGCTCTATACCCATTCATTTCGTTTCTGCTTTTTTTTTTTTTTTTGACCAAATCTGAAGTTGACCCCGAATAACCCTGGCTAACCCTGACTGACGGCGAAGTGGCACCCACTTTCCGCAAAGTGACCCTCACTTACACCCAGGAGTGACCCACTTTCCCGACCCACTTTCCCAAACCTTCAAGTAACTTTGTTTTTCCCTTCTATTCCTCCCAACTGTCATTGGCTCCTTCTTAAGGTTCTGCTACATTCCCAATAGTACCGCAGTAAGCAACGCGTCTTCTTCAACGCGACTCGAAAGCAGAGATTGGGACACAACTTGAGATATTGGAGCGATTGAACATCTGGAGTCTTAAGACAATAGATTTCTCGTGACATTTAGGATCCCAAAATCGAAAAAACCCCGCGAAATCTCTGAAAATGGCTCCTCCTACTTGCACCTCGGTCAAACGCGTTTCCCAGGTGTCTCCATACACGTTTATCGACCTCATCGTTGCGCGTGTTCTATGTGTTCGCGAGCCCAGGTTTTTCACCATCACCGATTTCGGATCTCGTCAGCTTTCAGGCATGGAGTGTGAAGTTGTTGTCAACTTTTCCAACGAATGGCATCCTCGACAGTTTCCCAAGTCTGGTGATGTGGTTGTCCTGAAACGGTTCAAGAAGCTGACGGGGTCTCGGAAGAACAACTCGATGTTGTATTTCAACAGGGGTCAATCGGAAGTCATGTTCTACGACCACCAGAAACGCGTGTATGGAAAACACTCAATGAGACGTCTCCCCAGTGCAATTGAAGAGTTCAGTCCTAATAGTGACAACTACAGATACGCAGCTAGTCTGATTGACGACTGGAAGACGGATCCCAGAGCTACCGTCAGAGCTATCACCACAGAGATGACCATCAGAGAAGCACATGACAGATTCGACACTACCAGATTGGTGACTCTCAAGGGAAAGCTGATGATCAAGCTAAGACGGTATTATCTCACTGATGCACCCGGTTGGAGTGTTCGATTGGAGGGCCATGAAATCCAAGATGCACTCGAGGATCAACTCGAGCAGGAAGACACGTCGTACGTTCAGTTTGAGTACGCAAAGTGCCAGCAGGTTCTCATCAATGCGAAAGACAAGGCCTGCATGCGGGTCAAACTCACCGACCTGACCCTCATGGACACTCTGAATTCTCAGGATCGAATGAAACTGGAACGGAAGCTCAATCCTCCTCCTATGCTTACACCTGATCAGTCTCGTGAAGATATCAAGCCACTGAACAAGCCGAAGTCACTGGACAATCTTGACGTATGGGAACCTGATGAAGACGAACTCGATGATCTTTTGGATGCTGTTGAGTCGGTCAAAAAGGAGGTCAAGTTTGAGGGGAAGCTCCAGAGTGAGCTTTACCCCGATCATCATTTCATGACTCCAGACGTGTCTACCCACAGCGACCCACCTAAACCTGTTGAGAAAGACTCACCCAAAAAGACACTTGAATCCGAGACTGGAGACTGCTCGCCCTTACGTAGCGACGACTCTCTCGACGATTTCGTAGCGTACTTGTGTAACAGACGCGAAGATCCTCCCAGAACTCCTGTCAAGAAGACTGTAGCTGACGATCTTCCCACTATGGTGACCAGCACTCCAAAGTCTCGGGGTATCAGGTCGCCAGCTCGAGATCTCCCCGAGCAGCTGTTGAATACAGTGAAGAAGAAGAAGGTGAACTAACATGTATTATTACTTGATTTGAACTGAGGGATTGTAGTTGTGTACATACCGGTAACAGAAACTTCCTAGCACAGTATCTCATGCCCTAGACTATAGAACGGCACTGTGGCTGATCAGTTTAAGCTACCGGTATCCATACCTTGAACACGAGCAGAAGTGTCGATGGAACACTTACTTAATGATTATTGTATATTATAGAAAGCTGGCTTACTACTTGTACTATCACTAAATCGCCTACACTACACATCGCTCTCTTTTCAAATGAGGCTCTTGGCCATGGGTATTTATTTACACGTCTCTATAGCGACATGAAGCTATATATGAAGCCTACTCCGTCTAGGCGTATCCAAAGTCCCGCAGAGCGGTCTTGACGGCCTCGCTGCTGTTGCCAATCAGCTGGTTCACCTGGCCGTTGGTCTGGCTGTTGGCCTGCTGCAGCTGCTGAACAAAGAACTGCTTGGCGTCTCGAATGTCGGGAAGAGGATCGGAGGGCTTCGGGGTGCAGGTGGACAGCTTGTTGAACGACGAGCCGAACGACAGCGAGTCCAGATCGACCTCGGGGGTGATCTCCTCGGTGCTCTTGGAAATCTCCGAGTTGAGCAGCTGCACCAGCTTCTCCAGAGTGGTGGGCCACAGCGACGAGTACTCACCTCCCAGGAACTCGGGGGTGCCGGTCAGCAGCTTGGTGCATCCAATGGCAGCCGTCTTTCGCTGCAGAGGGCCCTGGACGTTGGGGATTGCGTTGACCAGGAACTGGCTCCAAATGGTGCCAAACACGCCCTTCTCGGCCTGATCAATGAAGGTGATGGGGAAGGAAGGCGTGGGGGCAGTAGCAGCCAGGAAGACGACAAAGTACGCGAACCGGTTGACAAACTTCTCGGTTCGCGAGCCCTGCAGCCGCATCAGCAGAATGACGGCAATGTCCTTGAGATGGGGCTGCAGCGCCTGGGGGGAAATGTGCAGCATGATGGCCTGGAGCAGATCGAAACCAAACTCGTCGTTGACCCGCGACGAAATGAGTTTCTGGAAAACTCCCAGCAGAGCCAGCAGGTTTTCCTCATAAATAGAGCCGTTTTTGGCGATGATGGCCTTGAGCAGCCGCGCCAGAGCAGGCACGTTGCCTCGAGACTCCCACAGCTGGGCCACAACCAGGGTTCGTGCAAGCTGCTGGAAGGCAGGAGGCAGAGAGTCGATGGAGGGCGACAGTTCCAGAATCAGAGCCAGCAGCTGGAACACGTAGGGCGAAAACTCGGTAATGTCCTGCTCCAGAATGGTCAGGAACGTGGGCGACACGATATCCTGCACAGCGGCAAAGCCGACCACGGGGACGGTGTACTTGAGGAGCACACCAATGGACTCAAACGTGTAGTGGTTGAACCGGGGGTTGGAGGGGTTCTTGCAAATCTCCTGCAAGATGCCAATCAGCTGCTGCAACAGCTCCTTGCCTGCGTTTCCGGCAGCCACGTCGGAGCCTGCCACCAGCAGGATTCGCATGATGCACTTCATGAGGTACTCGTTTTCAGAGATCTTTTCGGGGGTGCCTCCAGCGGCAATGAGCTTGAAGAGCTCGGGGAGCAGCTGCTGGGCAATCTGGGCCACCTCGGCCTTGTCAAACACGTTCTTGGCAAGCAGACGCTCAACAGTGACGGCAGAGTAGGTGCACACCACGTAGTTGGGCGACAGAAGATGGTTCATGAGCACGGGGAAGACCTGGATGAGGTGCTCTCGAGACAACTGGTTTCGGAAGGTGTAAATGTACTTGATGGCATCGACCTTGAGAATGGGGTTGGCCGAGTCGTTCATGAGATCGGGGGCAATGTTGTCCGAAAAGAAGGACAGAATGTCAACGGTCAGGTTGATGGAAGTCACGCCGGACGAAGTAACAGCACCCTTGGCAGCAATACTCGAGTACAGATGGATGGCGGTATCCTTGGCCTTCCAGTTGGACTCGGGGTTCTGCTTGTACACGTTGAGGAACTGCTCCACGTACTCAAGAGCCACCTTTGTGACCGAGGACTCGGCCTTGTCGTTGAGCTCTCGCAGGAAATCCGTAGCGGCTCGTCGACGGGTATCGGAGTCAGAGCCCTCGAGGTCTCGTCTAATGTACTCCAGAGGATCATCCTCAAAGAGCTCCTCATCAGACTCTCGCAGACTCATGTTGGGCACCACAATCTTCTCAATGAGCTGCTTGAGCACCTCGGGCGAGGAGAACATGTTTGTGTGTCTGGGCACCTTGGCGACCGAGGTGAGGAAGGTGAGGGCTCGGGAAACGAGAATGTCGTACTTGGGCTGCGTGGAGGTGTTGGTCAGCAGGTTCCACACGGTCTCCACAAAGCCGTTGAGGTAGGTGCCGAAGAACTCCTCGTATCTGAGAGAGTAGAGCTGGATGGCGTCACAAATCGACGCCTTGACCTTCTCCAGAATGCCAGCCTCGTCGTCCTCATCGGGGTCTTCCAGCAGAGGGTTTGTGTAGCACAGGTACTTTTTGAGCAGGTTCATAAAGTAGTCGAGGTTATCCTCAAAAAAGGCGGGGATGTCCTGGCAGTTGAGATCGAAGAAGATCTTGAAAATGTTGAACTGGACCCGGAACAGAATGTCCAGCTGGGCCTTGTTGTTCTGGTTGGCGTCGATCTGGCGGTCCACCTCCTCGCACAGCTGCTTGTAGGGCTCTGTGAACTGGTTGAGCACCAGCAGAATCTCTCGGTTGAGGTCATCTGACGAAAACAGCGGCCGCCACTTTTTGAAGATGGAGTGGGCCACCGTGAGAATGCCGTTGTTGGTGACCATGTCTGTGGGGCTCAATCGCGCCACCAGCGACGACACCAGGTCCTCCCAGTTGTGGGGGAAGTCTGAGTCTGCAATGATGGACACAGATTCGCCCAGCTGGACCTGCAGACGTTCAGGCAGCGAGATCATCAGACCAACCACCTCATCCTTGACGGTTTTGACCGTGGAAGCCTGCAGAAGATGCTGGCCGTCGGAATTGACCCACTTGCGCTTGAGAAAGTTCTTGAAGAACAGGGCGGCAGCCAGACGAGTCGATTCCTCGAGATTCTGAGCAGCCACCACATGCAACATGACAATGGGGAAGTCGGGCTGATCCTCGAGCTCCTTGAGCTGCTGCTCGGCGGATCGGGCCGACTGGGGCAGCTGCGACTGCTTGAGCAGCGACACGACCGTTTCGAATTCAGTCATTGGGGGGTTGTGTGTTGTGTTGAGAGAGGTACAAGAAACTTGTCAGGACTGCTGAGCTTTTAGGAGTGGCAGAAATATATGCATATGCAATCCAAAAGTGTAGAGTTTGTTTACATGTGTCGATTTGTGGATTGTGGTTAGGGTTGGAGGGGGTGACAAAAAGGAGAGGTAGGAGGAATTGGGGCTGATGGGTTGGAATATCTCGTCGTGAGGTTCTAATTGCAGCTTCATTGTGTCTTTTTCTACCACCGTTGCACGGCTACTTCTAGGAGAGACATAGGCTTTGGGTCAACAGTGTCTGGAAGTTGTACAGTGACAAGTTAATTTGAGGAAGAGGGTGGAACATTAGGAGTTGGTGTATTCAGTTAGTTTTGGAATAACGTACAATTGGCGGTTGTTTGGTAGCGGTTTTCCAGTTCAATAGCAGTGAGGAACTTTCAACTTTGGAATCTACTTGATACGTCACTTGGTCACCTTTGTTGAAGTTGCTATGTAGTTGAGGGTAGTCACTAAAGGTAACAAAGTTACTTGAGGATGTGAAGTGATCAAACCGAGATCTGATTTTGCTTGCAAATGTCATTGAATCAGATATTTACGCAAGTAAGATGACTACCAGTATGGGCACCATCCTATTGTTCAAAACACCTACTTCTATACCCGTTGTCATGGAGACAAGGGGTTCGTTATTCTACCCCTTGAAGGTCAGAACCAACACATCATTAAAAGAATAAGTTAGCTATTTACAGTGCGCCTACCCGGTGCAGTGGTAGTAGAGCATGTGTGTGGTGAGGCCGTGGTAATGACGAGAGTTCTCAGACATGGTAGTTTCTCTAAGCCGGTTATAGCACCATTGGGGGATTTAGACAAGACGCGACCTGGAATCGAAGTCTCTCACTCGCATGAAACAGTGTAATCGAGGCCATTGTAGACAATCAGTCGAGATAGATCACCGATCTGAGAGTGAGCTCATTGATGCACAGTGTAGTGAGTAGTGACTTCCTTTGTCTCATGAGCAGAACCACCTTCTAGAGACTTTAGAGACTCATCATCAGCAGGTAGTGAGAGGTCATTTGTTAATTTCCCCTCCCCTACCGAATGACCTGCTCACTGAACATCTGCGGCGTGGTGAATGCAAAAATACTGTCATCCATCACCATATGCTTTCTAGGACCATACACCTTGACGGCTCTCAGATGAGTATCTTTGCCATGCTGATGGTTGGCTGGAATCAGCAATCTCAACAAATACGTCTTCAGCACTCCGTCTTCTCTCAGTCCATCAAGCACCAAATGAGTCCATCCCTGAGGTTCGTCAAGATCAACCTCTGTCACCTCCAATAGATCATGGTACCCTGATCCCGCCAGAATCTTGATCTTTGACGGCGTATACGACTCGTCGAGCTCATAATCTGTGTATATCGAGACTCGCTCGATCGAGACACGTTTCGAAAAGTGGATATCCAGATGGTGAGGTTGAGGACCGTCACTTTGCCAGAACAGTTGATGGTCGTCAGATCGAAGGGCTTCTACGCCACATCCGGTCTTGTGAGACGAAACAGACCAGTGTGCAAGCGAGCCGAGGTCCGTGAGTCCCAGTTCCTCCACTTCCTCAAGCCCTTCAGTGAAAGCTGGCTTCTCAGACATGCTGTGTTGTGATGATGGTGATGTTGTTGTCAGAAATAGAGTTGTGATAAAGAGATAATAGAGAGTCTTCAGGAGAGTCAGATTAAGAGGAATGTTTTTGAAAATTTGACAGATTGAGGAGAGAGCTACACTTGATCAGCTGACGAAATTTTGCGTAAAAATGTTCCCTTAACACGATATTGATGACCCTTCCTGGAACTCAGAAGAAACAGCTTAACCGTGTTTGAGTTGTGAGTGCATCAGGACCTCAATAGAAGTCGTAGATTGTTTTCATAACTCGTGATTTGGGTTATATAAACTGGTGTATGGTGTCTAGCAAATGCTCTTGACCTCAATAACATACTTCTTCAGTCGAAATAAGATTTCGCTCCGGATTTTAGTGGCTTACGTAATCAGTAAGATGTGCTTACGTAATCCAGTTTGTCTGTTTTGCTTACGTAATCAGGAATAGACTATAGTCATTTAAGCTTATGTAAGCCAATGTATGCTTACGTAATCAGTATAAGGAAAAGTGGCGAGTATTGCCCCTGTGCAATATAAATAAGTCATGAGGTTTCCACCGTTGCTGACTGATATCATCTAGTTCTACCACTTTGCTTAGTTACCTCGGCTTCATCTACTTTGCCATAATTACGGTGCCCTCATTTAAAATGGAGTGCCTCAGGGACATCAATTCTATGGTGCCATAATAACGCCTTGTGAAAAGATTTTTGCAGGAAAAAGTTGCACCGAATAAAAAGGGAGGCTAGACAGTGTTTTTACAAATGTTTTTTGTTGTCTAGCCTGTTGTGTATGTGTCTTTTGAGTGCTCTGTCTAGTCTTTATACCTTCAAGTAGTCTGTCAACTATAAAACAGTTTCTCAACTAACTTCAACAAAACAGTCTCTAAAATCTCAAATACATCCAAAATGATCCGGAAAAGTTACATATCATATTATCCAGCTCCATAAACACAGAAGCTGTCTCTCACAAGTCATAATCTCTTCTCTAAACGCTCGGAACGCCCCCATAAGCACAACCGCCCGTCACCCCACCAACCTTATTTCTTCCACCTCGGTGCATATCCTCAAGCCTGGAGAAGAGTTGAATCTCGACAGATTGAAGCGACGTCTTTTTCATCAACGGAAAGAACAACAAAAGTGAGTACAAAAGGAAATGGAGGGACACAAAGGAGGACGCAATCGGAGCAACTCCAGGCACCACCTATACCTCCACATGGACATGCATAAATCCATACTAGCCCACTAGTGTGTCGCACTATAGCATAGCAATAGTCATCTATATCAGCTGGATAACTACCGCCTACTTGCCATGCAACGACGACACTCGCTTCCCATTACTCCTTCTAACTCAGTGAGCCAGAAAAGCGGACTAGGCTCGGTGTTCAAGTCGCTGACCAAGGGCTTCAAGTCGTCTTCCACCTCGGGAGCTCCCCAGACTAGACCCACTGTCGTAGGAGGAGCAGCTGATCAGGAGGAGCTTTTGCGGGTTCTGGCGACCGGATCGGCCGACAAGAAGGTCGAGGCAGCTACAGCTCTCGAACATGCCGTTCAGACGTACTCAGTGTCTTCTATTCCTGAAATCTGGTATGCTGCACGAGACTTGACAAAAACCGACCAACCTACCGAATGTCGACGAAGCGGCCTCAAACTGATGATTGCCTGTATCAAGCAGGACGAGAGCGCCACGGGGTCCAGATTGGCGTACTTTCAGAGTCTCATTGAGAACTCCAATCTCCAGGACTTTGACCTGCAGCTGGAGGTGCTGCGGGTGTTGACGGATAACGGAAAAAACGTCTTTGACCTGTACCAATCGGGATACCCATTCACACACATTCTGAGCTCGTGGCTGAAACGACTGGCTGCCGAGGCCCAGGATGTGCGTATAGGCCGTATTGACGACGTTACCGCTGCTTCTACGGGCGGTAAAGTGACTATGAACGATAACTTGCAGACGCTGATGAAACTGCTGACTAGCATGCTGCAACACAACTTTCAAATGTTCAACGACGACGAGGTCGGAGCGATTCTCGGAGAAGTCGTCACCATGTGCAGACGAACCAGCTCAAAGTCGGACATTGAAGCTGCCCTGGAAATGTTCAACACTGTTATTCAGAGCGGTTATGTGCCAATCAAAAGCATTCCTGTGGTGTTGGACATTCTCTGTTCCACATATGTGACTATCCCTGACATGGAGGAGTCGGTAGGACAGTCTTTGACCATGCTGTGTAGTTCCCATGTGGGTCATGCTACCGTCGAGATCATGTTCAGATACCTCCAGGACGCGGGAAAGAACACCTCTGGACAAAATGCGCCCAACGGAAACACTCTGCGAGGAACTGTGCGGTTTCTGCGAGTTTTGGCAGAAAACACTCCCCCTGAACTGAAACTGGATATCACCATGGGAGCTGTACTGGGAGCTTATGAGGACTCTCTGAGACTGGGAAGCGCCAACCACGACCTGGAAGTGTGTCAGAACGTGACGGAACTCGTCAGAAACCAGGAAACGTGCCGAAAAATCACCTACGAAGACTGGGACTCGGATCATTCGCCTTATGTGATTATTGCTCGATGTGCCGAGCAGGAAATGGATGATTCAGCTACTGGCAACCAGTCCAGTGTGCACAGAACGGGGTCTATTGCTGGAAAAACTACAGGTACCGGCCAAGGATCTACTTCGCTGTTTGACAAAAAGAGTGCACACTTTGAGACTCGATCCAGGCTTAGTAAGCGGGCTGGTAGTATTTTCTCTGCCGATTCTGTGAAGGATGGTAAAGAGATCAAGGAGGACAACACTGCACCTGCTCCTGAACCTTCGAAACTGATGCTGTGTATCAAGGACTTTGTTGAGCTAGTTTCTTCACTTGAACGAAAGGTTGACTTCACTGCTCCCAAGGAACAGACTATCCAGTTCTACCTGGAGATGGCTCCCTTTCTCAACGAGTCGTCTGCTGCTCGAATTGTGCGTCATTTCGAGGACTCTTACCTCTGTTCTCCGTTTTCGTCCAACTGGGAAGCCAACACTGAGCTTGTTCTCGACTTTCTGGAGCCCTATTGGCCTGATGGAGTGCGAATGCTGGTTCTGGACTTTATGGATCGTCTGTACACTGTGTCTTCCGAGGTCAACGACAGAGAGATGCTCAACAAGCTCATATCCATGCTGTCTCATACGTATAGATCTTCTGCCCTGACTACCAAGGTGAGATCTCGTCTGTTGACCCTGTTGACGGATATGAGCAAGAGTGCGTCTTTCGATGTGTTCAACACCATGCTGCGAGACATTACTGCCACTGGTGAGGCTCCTGCTGTTGAACTCGTCTATTCTCTTGGTCGAATGTTTGGTCAGTTCATGTTGATTCAGCCCCAGAAGGCCCAACTGGTGTACACCACTTTGGTCAAGATGCTCCCCACTCTGCGTCAGCAAAATTCGGTAGAGGCGTACCTGGAAGCATGTCGGTTGTTTGTTCGACTTCGATCCACAGACGACGAGTATGTCTACATCACCAACCCTGTGGATATGGACGGTCTGTCTGCCTCTTTTGGCCGAAACTACACTGGTCGAGAAGACGAGTGTGACAAGCCTTGGCATTTTCCCGAAGACGTCAAGTTTCTGGACGGTGTTGAGCGAAACAAGCCGTGTCGAAAACTCATGGTGGGTCCTCCCGGTAAGGAATCTGAGAACGGAGTGTACACTCTAGACACGTCTCTTTGGTTCTCTGAGATTCTCCAGGTCATCAGCAAGGCTCAATGTGACTGGGAGATTTACTCCTTTGTCTTGGCTCATCTTGGACCTCAGCTTTCCAACCTGGCTC
Source organism: Yarrowia sp. JCM 30695 (assembly GCA_001602355.1). Lineage (NCBI taxonomy): Eukaryota > Fungi > Ascomycota > Dipodascomycetes > Dipodascales > Yarrowia > Yarrowia sp. JCM 30695. The sequence continues at coordinate 1,570,263 of BCLX01000001.1, forward strand.
TGTTCAAGTGGTCTCATCAGGATATCAAGGCTCTTCGAGTGGCTCTGTCTGAGGGTATCTCTGACCGTCTTCCTGCTGCACTGAAGATCCCCAAGGACATTTCCAAACCTGATATCGGAGTGGCTATCATTCGAAACATTTCCTCCTTCATTGGTTACGGAGATTTGTTGTCGAGAACTGACGAGGAGTATATTCTTCAAGCACTTGTGGCTGGTCTATCCTCCTGGGAAAAGACTGCTATTCCCTGTATTCATGCTCTTGTTCTCTGTTGCTACGAGTTCCCTGTTTCCATCAGACGATTCCTGCCCCAGATCTTCACAAAGTTCCAGACCAAGATCACCACACTCTCGTCTTCTCCCCACATTCTCGAGTTCCTTCTGGCTTTGTCTCGAATGCCCTCTCTCACTCGTTCGTTCACTCAGGACGAGTACAAGCGAATCTTTGGTATGGCTTTCAAGTACATTCAGCATGCCAATGATCTGGCTAAAATGAGTGACGGATCCAAACATCAGGTCAACTACGACCCCACTGGACCCGATACAAAGTCGTCCACTGACGCTACTCAGTTCAACGGTACAGTCATGAGTCAGTACCTGCTTGCTCTGGCTTACAATGTCATTATCGCGTGGTTCCTGAAACTCGACATCTCCAAGCGACACTTTCTGGCCAAGTTTATCGTGCGAAACCTCATTCTCGCCGACGGAAACCCTGCAGATATCGATCCCCAGTCTCTCGCTTTGCTGGATCTGATCCAACGGTTTGCATTCACCGACTTTGATCTCCAGATGCCTTCCATGATGGGTATCAACGCTCATCTCAAGGACAAGAAGACGTCGACAAAGCAGTGGTTGTATGGAACGTCGGTCATTTCCATCCAGACTGTTCTGGCCACTGGTGAGACCCAGTACATTGTCAGAAGACCCACAGGTACTGCCATCATCAATGTCAACCCTTCGACTAAGATGGTGCCTCGACAGAGTGAACAGTCCTCCGAAGAGCTCTTCTCGCCCAACTACTTCCTTCTGCAGACTCTTCCCACTGACGTCACTGCTGATATCCCTAAGCCTATTGCTCTGGGTTCCGATCCTGCTACCACTCGAGCTGTTTCAGCCATTGATCGAATTCCAGTGGTGGACTTCCACAAGGTCGGTGTCATGTACATGGGTCCTAACCAGAAGGACGAGACGGAGATTCTGGCCAACCAGACGGGTTCCTTGCATTACAGACAGTTCATGTCTTCCTTAGGTACTCTTACGCGTCTCAAGGACAACAAGTCCATCTACACCGGTGGTCTTGACACTGAGCAGAACGTGGATGGAGAATTTGCATACTGCTGGAGAGACAAGATTTCGCAGCTTGTTTTCCACGCTACCACGCTCATGCCTCCTCCTCTGAACCCCCAGGATACTGCCTATGCCTCTAAAAAGCGGCATATTGGAAACGACTACGTCAACGTCTTCTTTGACGAGTCTGGACTCACGTTCGACTTCAACACCATCAAGTCGCAGTTCAACTTCATCAACATTGTCATCACGCCCCATTCGGCCAACTTTGACAAGTCGCACATCTTTGCTGACTCCAAGGACGAGCCCAAGACCCCAGCTGACCAGCCTACACGATACTACAAGGTGCGAGCGTACCGAAAGGCCGGAGTGCCTGCCATTTTCGCAGCCTGTCATCTGAAGATCATTTCCGAGGGCTCGTTGCCTGATTTCATCCGAAACCTGGTTCTCATTGCCTCCAAGTTTGCCACCATCTGGTACTCTGATGGTCAGTACGTGTCCAACTGGAGATACAGACTGCAGCAGATCCAGCTGCTCAAGGAGAAGACGGTGGCCCAGGTGGAGGCTGCTGCTGCTGAGAAGAAGAACGCCCCTCCTGACAGCAAGGATATGGCTGCTTCGTTCCTCGAACAGCTTCAGGGAGGAGGTGCAGCTGACGATAACGACGATGATGATGACGATAACCCGTCTGGACCTGTGTTTACGGAGGACGAGGATGCCGGCAACGACTTGCCGCTGCTCAAGAGTCTCGATTTCACCTCGTTCTTGAACTAGAGTGATGTATTTATGATAAATTATGAATTTAAACAGTTGTAGTTTGCGTAGATTGATCTAATACGACCTTTGCAGAGACAGATGATATAGTATTATACCGAAACTTATAGCTTATACAGTATAAAGCACTAAAGACACCAAAATACGAGACACATCGATTGTTTATATGGTAATCTGAAGGTCAGGTTTATTCATCCACTCCATACAGTGATCCAACTCAACTAAGATATGCTGATGTCTACATACAAGTACTGGACATAGTCTTCGTGTTATCCTAAGTTCCCTCACATTTCTCCCTTCAGTCTACACCACCGTTGTATAAATCACATGTTGCTAATTACAGAATACTTTGGTCATGCCAAGTGGTTACGCCATCTAAAGGGCACCTAGTTATGGTCAATCTTCAGAGAGAAGTCCACAATACCAGTTCCCTGGTGGATACTGGAAGTGGAGTAGATGTCGATCTGGTTGGTGAGGTAAGAGCCAATGTTGTCCTCGGTCAGACCACCACTGCACTCGAGCATAAAGTGCTTGGTACCGTTCCACTTGTCCTTGATGTTCTGGGCAGCCACCTGCAGACCCTTGCCGTCAAAGTTGTCCAGCATGATGATGTCTGCTCCGGCAGCAATGGCCTCGTTGGCCTCGTCTTCGCTCTGGCACTCGACCTCGATCTTCATGGCAAAGCCGCAGACGGACCGGGCCTTCTTGACCGAGTCCGTGATCGAGCCCGTGGCCCACACGTGGTTGTCCTTGAGCATCACCATGGACGACAGGTCGTATCTGTGGGGATCGGCTCCTCCGACAATCATGGCGTACTTTTCCAGACGTCGCAGACCGGGGGTGGTCTTTCGGGTTCCGGCAATGATTCCGGTGTATCCGGCCTTCTTGGCGAGCTCGACAATGTGTCGTGACTTTGTGGCCACACCCGAGGCTCGAGCCAGCAGGTTGAGAGCCGTTCGCTCGGCAAGAAGCACCTGACGAACAGGACCGCTGACCTTGGCAACAGCAACCTTGCCGCCCTTGGGGTCCACGTAGTCGCCCTCCGACACGCTCCACTGCACCTTGAGCTGGTTGCGGTCAAACACCTCCTGAGCAAAGGGAACACCAGCCACGACACCGGGAGATTTGCAGTAGAGAGTGGCATGATGAACATCGTCTCCAACGACATATCCACCCACGTCAAAGGAGGGCACGTCCTCGGACATCCATCGGGTCACGTCGGTCTTCCAGTCGCCGTCAACAGGTAGCAGGTGTGCAAAAGACATGTTCAGAGTGAGGTGTAGTGTGTGGTTGAGAGAGTTGGGCCATTATCGTGATGTCGGTTAAGGTGGAGTCATGTGGGGTTTAGAGTTTGACCAAGAGGTGAGAGTGAATGTTGAGGGAGAGGTGAGGGGTGTTGAGATGTAGGTGGAGGGATGAAGATGGTGAGGATGGCTTTCTGATGGCTTCATTAGTGTACTGTGTGCTTTTCGGGCAAAATTCTTGACTAATTCTACCTCCAGAGTCACTCTGTTCTGACACTATAACAAGGCACCATTACAAGCATCCTTAAGAGTATACGCCTATAATATGCCATTGAGATGAGGTGAAAGAGTGTGAGCTTACAAGTCAGTTTCGGTCTGCCTATTCACTACACCTGTAGCTTCACTGGTGCTCTACCTCTCATATAGACGTCGTTAATCACCTCTATCCTCTCGTGCGGCTGAAATAGAGCCTTGTTGCTCTGGAGTTGAGAGTGTCATAACTCGACAATGAAGGATCCCAGAGCTTAGCCGCTCGAGACTCAGCATACTGTACACTTGAAGACTCTCCACTTTCATTTTGGTTCACTTCATGCCACTATTCCACCATTTAAAACACTTCACCTATTCTCCCTCTACTCTCATTGACAGAACTTAATCACACTCGAGCTTATGTTCCGAAAGCCGTTGTTCCGAGAGAGAGAGAGAGGAAGATCAAGGGAGTGGATTAGTGGGGATATGACAGTATAGGACTATTGTGCACGTTTGGGGCTACAGAATAAAACACCTCGGAACTTTTCAGCTCGCTTTTTGACGATGTTGACGAATTTTCCAACATCTCAGGCTTATTTCATCAACTACATCGTCAACTAGTTTTAGAGCTAGTTGGCTTTGTCAACTAAGTTCATTTTTTTACGTCTCAAATGTACCCCAAATTAACTGAGAAAGAGAGACGATATACATAAAGCACTATAGATCCAACTACCACTCATTTCATACCAATATCTAACCAATACACCCTCCAAAATCAAGCCCTACATTTTCGATTACCCTCCTGCGTTTCCCCAGACACCCTAACCCTCAAAATGTTTATATAACGCTTTTCACTCTGTCTTTTCACTTCTCACGCGCACAACCAAAAGGTGAGTAATCCCACAACACTGAGGCATCTTGGATGATGAAACATTTTATGCAATTTCCAACGCTTACCTTTGAATCTTAATGTAACGAACTGCTTTCCTGAACTTCTTACAAAAAAGATATTTGGTCTTTGAATCATTACTAACATCAGCTGAAGGACTTGAGGTCTTCAAGAACATTATATAGAAAACAGATGTGATCTGGAAGAAACAAGAGAGTGTGGGTGTGGTTTGTACTCGTAGATGGAGCCATATTTGGTGAAAAGTCGAGATTTAATACAGAATATCGCGTATTCAGAGAGGTGTTCGAATCGTCGGATTCAGCTTACTAATAAGCTTAATAAGCATTCCAACTGGAAGCACAGACCTAAGATTCTACAAGTACGGTAGAGACATCTCAATGTGCCATCATCAACTGGTCTTTCTTGTAATCCACGTATCTAGATGATTTCTTAAGCAGGTATCTGAACATGAGGTGACTTCACTGTACTTGTTCTAGATGGATACGTTGATTCGATCATTTACAGCCCAATTTTCTTGAATGAATCGGCTTTCTGATTTCAGTTCTCTATTGATTCTCTTACTACCGGTACACACTCTCTCATATCTATCTGATTGTCTATATTAAATACGTCCCGTCTATTTCTTGTACTTGTTGATGACCCGCTCGATGGCGTCCATTCCCTTGACCAGGTTCTCCATGGGGGGTCCGTAGGACAGTCGCATGAAGTGGTAGTAAGGGGAGTGGTGGATTTCTCGTCGAGCCAGAGGGTTGAGGTCGAAGAAGATACCGGGCACCATGATGACCTTCTCCTCCAGACAGGCCTCGAAGAAGTGCAGAGACGAGTTGATCTCCTTGGGCAGAGGGCTGAGGTCCAGCCAGATGTAGAAGGTGGTGGTGGGCACCTGGTGGAACTTGAAGCCCATCTTCTCCAGCCGGTCGATACAGTAGTCTCGCTTGGCCTTGAAGTGGACCTGCAGAGCGGTCATCTCCTTCTTAACCAGAGAGGGCTCCAGGAAGGGAACAGCGGCCTTCTGGAAGGGAGCGTTGGATCCACCGTCCAGGAAAGAGCCGGCCGAAGCCAGGGCCTTGATGTATGACTTGGGGCCGACGATCCAGCAGATTCGCCATCCGGGCAGTCGGAAGGACTTTGTGAGACCGTCGACAATGAGAACGGGGTCCTCGTTGACGTCGATGATGTTGGCGGCAGAAGACACGGAGGAGCCGTTGCAGCCGTCCTCGTAGTTGTATCGGGTGTAGAACTCGTCCATGATCAGCAGACATCGCTTTCGGCACATGTCCTGGAGGTCCTTGAGGTCCTGGTCTCGCATGGCCTGGCCGGTGGGGTTTCGGGGGTTGGAGGTCAGCAGAGCAGACACTCCTCGGTCCAGCTCGGCTCGAATGATGTCCAGATGCACCTGGTAGTCATCGTCGGCCTTGAGAGGAACAGGAATAGGCGAGAAGTTCTTGAACAGAGCCAGCATCTCGGCGTAGGCGGTGTAGTCGGGGAAGAAGAAAGAGAGGTACACGTCCGAAAGAATGGCGGCGATTCGGATCAGACCAGCTCGTCCTCCGGGCACAATGCACACGTTCTCGTACGTGTACTTGGACTCCTTGCCTTCTCGGTAGTCGTGGTTGTACAGGTTGGCAACAGCCTCTCGCAGCTCCTTGACTCCCGCAGTGGAGGCGTACTCTCGGGTGCTCTCAGAGGCGTCAATGACATCGGGACGCTTGAAACAGCCGGGAATGGGGCCGACTTCGGGAGCTCCCTGGCCCAGGTTGGCCCACTCGGGGTTGTCATGAGAGAAACCCTTCTCGGCAGCTCGGTCGGTGGTCCAGATGACACCGGTGGCTCCCATCTTCATCTCCAGACCGGGGAAGTTGTGCTTGGGGCCCTCAAAGTGGTGGGGAAGGGGCACCTTGGAGCCCGCGGCCTTGCCCTCGTGGGCAGCCTCTTCGGGCCAGTACTTTTCAAGTACAACGTCTTCTTCGTAGTCAGCCATGGTTTTTGGGTGTGTTTGTAGGTGTGCAGGATGGATTCCAAGCTCAATTGAGATTCTAGGGCCCTTTTATGTCACCTATCGACGAACCCAGGCTTCTTATAATACCGCAAGCATGCAGCCAAGCCGGATAAAGTTCCTTCGAGGCATCGCACCAAGTCGCAATCAAGGCGTTTTGGGCACCATGCGTATGGAAAGACGGGCCGTTAGCGACAGGTCAGCTCTTGGCGAAAGCTTGGCTTTTTCTCCGATGCCATTTGGGCGACTACAAACGGATTCCGAGCACTACCCGTCCATAACTCCGAGCCCGAAACCATCGTCGCATTTATCCTTCGGTCAATAGGTTCCACAACGTATAGTTGAGGGGAGGGAGGAGGCTTAGGTTCACGACGATATGCTTTATTTCGGATCAATGTATAGATTGGACTAAGAAAAGAGGGGGAATTGAGCAGCTGAAAAAGGGAAATTGGGGGAAACGATCCAGTCACGTGATCAATTGAGAGGAGCGAGAGTTATTATGGCTATTTGTTCACCTCCAACCGGCTACTGGCATCCGCATGTGCGGCTTATATTCCATTGTTTATTGCGTCTGTTATCTCCGACAATGGGACATGCTGCATAAGAATAAGGCTTTGAGACTTTTTAGGTGTCGATCGCTTTCATTCCACGTGTAGAAGTGGAGGAGATGAGGGAAAAAGAAATGGAGAAGATGCGGAGACGTGGGGGGATAAAAATAGAGGCCCAGGGGTCAGTACGCCAGGGCAAAAAGGTCGTACCCGGAATCGAACCGGGGTTACTGGAAGGTACTTCGAGAGTCAGAATCCAAGGTGATAACCGCTACACTATACAACCGGGGAAAATTGGTCCCTAGCAGGATCGAACTGCTGATCTTCGCGTTGCAAAGAGGCTAATTTCTTATTAGCACGACGCCTTAACCAACTGGGCCAAGGGACCGGTTTGTTGTTTTGTTAGAGATCAGATTTACTCATAAGGTGTTCTAGGATTAGTCATCGAGTGATCTCTAACTAGGAGCAGCTGAGAGATGTCCTGTTGGACATCTC